>CAUYSK010028175.1:0-21795 GCA_963575035.1 Avahi laniger | reverse complement strand
GTATTTTTTGCTATTTTAAACTTTATATAAATGATAGCATGTTGTACTTATACAGTTTGCCATTTTTGTTCAACACTATGTTTTTTGTTTTTTTTTGAGACAGAGTCTCACTCTTTTGCCCGGGCTAGAGTGCTGTGGCATCAGCCTAGCTCACAGCAACCTCAAACTCCTGGGTTCAAGTGATCCTTCTGCCTCAGCCTCCCAAGTAGCTGGGATTACAAGCATGTGCCACCATGCCCTGCTAATTTTTTCTATATATTTTTAGTTGTCTGATTAATTTGTTTCTATTTTTTAGTAGAGACGGGGTCTCGCTCTTGCTCAGGCTGGTTTCGAACTCCTGAGCTCAAACAATCCGCCTACCTCGGCCTCCCAGAGTGCTAGGATTACAGGCGTGAGCCACCGAGCCCGGCCCAACACTATGTTTTGAGATTCATCTATGTTGGCAGAAGTAGCTATAGTTTATTAATCTCAGCTGCTGTATAGTATGTCGTTGTGTAAATATACTAGATTGTTTCTACTTTTTCACTATTAAAAACAACGCTGCGAGGAAAAAAATACTGCTGTGATGAATATTCTTGAACATGTGCTAGGGTTTTCCTAGCATGTCACCAGCATTGCCTGACCATAGGGTGTGCTGATGTTCACCTCTCCTGATATCACCAAACACCCTCCAGATGGTGGACTGATTCCACTTCCCACCTGTAGGGTGGGAGACATCTGACTGCCCTACAGACCACTGCACTTGGTATTTCCAGACTTTAAAATTGGTACCAGTCTGATGAGTGTGAATTAGTTTCGTATTATGGTTAAATTTGCATTCCTTTAACTAATAATGAGGGCAAGTGTATTTTCAGGTTTATTGGTCATTCCAGTTTCTCGGTGACTTGCCTGTTTGTCACCTTTGCCTATTTTCAGTTTAGTAGTTTGTCTTTTTCTGGTTAATTTCTGAAAGTTCTTTCTATGTTACAGATTCTAGTCTTTTGTTCAATTATATAAATATATTCTCCCAATCTATGATTTGTTTATTTTTCTCTTGTATGCTATGTCTTTGATTTCCAGATTTTTTCATTTTAATATCATCAAATTTGTATTTTTTTCTTTATGGTTTGAGTTTTTTTGTGCCTTTTTTTTTTTGAGACAGAATCTCACTCTGTCACCCTGGCTAGAGTGCAATGGTGTCATCATAACTCACTGTACCTCCAACTCCTGGACTCAAGCGATCCTCCTGCCTCACCCTCCCAAGTAGCTGAGACTACAGGCTCATACCACCGTGCCCCGCTAATTTTTCTATTTTTTTAAAGACCAAGTCTTGCTCTTGCTCAGGCTGGTCTCGAACTACTGAGCTCAAGCAATCCTCTGGCCTCAGCCTCCCAAAATGCTAAGATACAGGCTTGAACCACTGTTACTGGCCCTTTTTTGTGTCTTATTTAAGGAGCTCTTTCTTAAATGGGGATTATAAAGATACTCGAATTCTCTTTTAATAGTTTTAAAGTTTTGTTTTTTACATTGGGCCTTTAATTCCCATGGCATTTGTTTTTATATAAGGATGAGATAGAGATCTGATTATTTTTTCATTTGGATAAATGCTTCTTGTAACTATTATTATCGTAAGAACTTACAATAATTTTTAATGCCTGTCTTACATGAATTTTGATAAATGCATGGATCTGTTTCTAGGCTCTGAGTCCTATGCCCTTGGTGTATTTCCCTATTCTTAACTTATTACAGCTTCATTATAGGTGTGTATTCCCAAAGCAGCCTTTCCTTGACCCTGTCCTGTCACTATTAACCTTGCTGGTGACTGCCTTCACTCTACCATAAGCTCCTAAAGCTTTCAACATTTTATCTCAATAAACAAGCACAGTGTCTACCATTTGAAAGGTAGTTACTAAATATTATTGAAGGAAAGAATAAAATAAATCAGGAACTTAAATTTTAGTTATCAAGTGCTAAATATAGCTGATGTATTATTGAGGGAAAATCATTTTTAGGGAAAAATATATAGCATTAGCTCTTACAACTTGTATTTATTAGGTAAAGGAATTTCCTCCAGTAGTTTGTATATTATTTAAATATTAATTATTTAGAGGTTGTATATGTTAAGAACTAGCATTTTGCATAATAGCTGACACATGGTAAGATTTTGATAAATACAGTGAATGAATTCTTTTAGTTAAGAGAATGTTCTTAGGAATATTTTTAACAGTAAATATATATTTTATAGAAGATGCTTTTTATAATTTTGAGGAAAAATTATTAGTTTTTCAAAAGAATATATTTATAATGTCTGATATTACAAAAAAAAGATATTAAGCTCCCCATGGGCAGTTTATCATCACCTGAAGCTCCTAGGTCTGAGTGGCAGTTCGGTTTTAAAGAACATCTGGATTGTTTCCAGTTTTTGATGATCACAAATAAAACTGTTACAGGTTTTTGTGTGAACTTAAGTCTTCATTTCTCTGGGATAAGTGCCCATGAGTGCAATTGTTGGATCTTATATTTTTTAATATGTTGCCAAATTCTATATGCTAATATTTTCAAGGATTTTTGTTTGTATATTTATGAGAGATATTAATCTGTCTTTATCTGGTTTTGGTATCAGGGTAATACTAGTTTCATAAAATGAACTGGGAAGTATTTCTTCCTTTTGTATTTTCTAGAAGATATTATGTGGACTTGATAATAATTCTTCTTTAAATATTTGATAGAATCCTCTAATGAAATCATCTGGGCCTGGCGACTTCTTTTTGGAGAGTTTGTAATTATGAGTTTAATTTCCTTAATAGTTATAGAGTTGTTCATATTATCTGTTTAATATTGGGTGGATTTTGGTAGTTTGTGGTTCTTGAGGAATTTGTTCATTTTTTCTAAGTCGTGAAATTTATGTGCATATAGTTGTTTATAACATTACTGTTTTTTTTTTTGGTTTTGTTTTTGTTTTTGAGACAGAGTCTTGCTCTGTCACCCGGGCTAGAGCACAGTGGCATCATTATAGCTCACTGCAACCTCAAACCTCTTGGCTCAAGGAATTCTTTCACCTCAGCCTCCAGAGTAGCTAGGACTACAGGTGCACACCACCACCTCTGGCTTATTTTTTAAAATACTTTTTTGTAGAAATAGGATCTCACTATATTTCCCAAGCTGGTTTCAAACTCCTGGCCTTAAGTTATCGTCCTGCGTCAGTCTCCCAAAGTGCCAGGGTTGCAGGCATGAGCCATCGTGCCCAGCAACGTTATCCTTTTGATGTCTGTAGGGTCTGTAATGATATTCCCTGTTTCATTCCTGATAGTGATAATTTGTATCTTTTCTCTGTTTTCTTTGTCAATCTAGTGAGAGTCTGTCAATTTCTTTTAAAACAACTAGCTATTTGTTTCATTGATTTTTCTCTATTGTTTTCCTGTTTTTAATTTATTGAATTCTGTTATTTATGACTTCGTTTCTTCTGCTCGATGTGGGTTTATTTTGCCTTTTCCCCCCTACATTCTTAAGGTGGGGACACAGATTATTGCTTTGAGGCTTTTTCTTTTTTCTCATGTATGCATTTTTAGTGCTATAAATTTTCTTCTCAGCGCTGTTCTCACTTTGTCCCATAAATTTTTTTTCATCTTTTAATTTTTTTAGCAAACGTTACTTGATAATTTATCCCACAAATTTTGATATATTTTGTCCAAAAAAATTACACCAGACTTAAACATGCAAGAAAGAGATGATTTAAGACTATTGCAATAGTGGGTGGGGCGTGGTGGCTCACGCCTGTAATCCCAGCACTTTGGGAGGCTGAGACTGGAGAATCACTTGAGGCCAGGAGTTGGAGGTTACAGTGAGCTATAATAGCACCACTGCATTTCAGCCTCAGAGACAGAGCAAGACCCTGTCTCTAAAAAAATTAAAATTAAATAAATTTTTTTAAAAGACTGTTGCAATGGGGGAGAGAGATTGAACTCAACTCCAAATATTGCAAGGGCATCTGGGGATAAATCCAGCCAACAGGCAGGGTGAGGGGGCCAGTGGATGGGAAATTGCTAGGAGAATCTTGGCAATGTATCAAGAATGGGAGGATTCTTGCTAAACTGCTTGCAAAATGTGCTAAACTCAGCCACAGTTTTTCTGTGGCACTTGGCTGGAGTAGTGTGCTCATTGTCTAGAAGTTTTCTGTCTTGCTAGGCTATTCCTCTTCTGGTCCTGTGGCCAGTGAGAGCAGGCTTTTTTTTTTTTTTTTTTTTTTTGGTCAGTGTTTGTTGGCATTTCCAGGTTACTGGCTTCTCCAGCACCCAATCTGTGACATATTAGACAAAAAGAAACCTGGGAACTCACCTCTGTGTAATTCTTTGGGTCTCCTGGTCCCTTGCCAGTCTGCCTTATTAGCTCCCCTTTCAGAGTCTTCTTACATTTGCTCTCTATGTAATGCCCAAGGTTTTAGTTGTACCTGGTGGGAGGAATAAGGAAAGTGTGTTTATACCACCTTCCTGGAAACTGAAGTCTCCTTATCAGCAGCTATAATTGAAAAAAGTACTTGATAGCACAGGTATAGTTTTAAAAGACCATCCAAGGTATATTTCATTCCCAGCATCTCTTGCTACTTAGAGACTGCTGAGGCCTCTATTACTTCCGAGGGAGATACAGCTACAGCTGAGAATGAAGAAGTCAGTGCTCAGCTCTGGCTTTCAACTAAAACTTGTGACGGAATATAGCAAAAACAAAAAAAAGTGTCAGGTACTAGAGATCAAAAGTATTTTGTTAATTTTTGAATTTCAGAAGCTTCTCTTAAATATTATACGAAGACTCAAAGCCTTGTATTTTCAGAGTTTAACATTATAAAGGAAGCCATTGAGTAGAGAGGATACAAGATGCTATGGGCAGTTCCACTTCACAAGAAGGAGATGGCAACTCCTCTGGGCTGGGAACAGTTGCTGAGTGGGAGAGCAGGAGAACAGAACTCAGAGCGAAGCACTGAGTGTCTCCAAAAGACACTGACTCTGGCCCTTCTGTGTCAGAAACCAAGGTGGGAACAGAAAGCCAGAGAGGGGAATGCAGCTGCTGACAGGCTGTATGATACATAGGCACTGAGGCCTTCAGGGGTGCCAGGCCAACACTTGGTGGTGTTTGGGCAGAGAGGACCTGAAGCTGCTCTCTCCCACAAAGTCTCCATGGGCCCCACAGGCATGACTTGGGACTGGGAGCTCCTGTGGCCCCTGGATCCTGCGCTGCCTGGACCATGAGGAGAGTTGTGAGATGGACAGTCCAAGGCCTGGTCCACAGGGAGGATACAGCTGAGATTCAGGAGACATCAGTGTCACCAGAGCCACCACCAGGGCCAAGTCACAGAAGAGGGACCTCAGATGCTGGCTGTGTTGTGAGTACAGATGGCAGTCCTTCGTGGACACTTTACCAGTAGAAGCAGACAGGGCAGGGCACAAGGGCAGGACAGCCACAGCTGGTGACACAGGCCCCTCCCTGCTGGTGCCATGGTGGTATATAGGCTCCCCCCATCACCCACCACCCCAGATACCGCCTTGGGAAGGAGGAGAGCGAGTGGAGGGAGAATAACTGAGGGGAGAGCGGTAGAAGTCTGGGTCAGCCATGCTGACTGGGTGCTGTACCCCACATGTGTAAATTAGGGTTTAAAACATCACCAATCCCTGCATTCACTCAAGGACTTTCGGGTACAGATAATAGAAAACCAAATTCAAACTGATCTAAAGAATTAAGGATATGTCTCAGCTTCCCTTACAAGTTGACAACACAAAATAAGTGACTGAAGCAAAGATCTCAATCCATGGAGGTTTACCAAGCTGAAGTTTGAGGATGCACCTGGAAAAACACAAACCACAGATGCATTTTTGACTGCTTTTTCCAAAGGGGAATGTGGGAACTTCAGTATTCAAGGAGAAAAGGCATGCAGAAAGAAAAAGGAGGAGGAAGTGGGCAGTGAAGCAAATGCTACATTCTTGTGAGGCCCAGGAAATCCAGATTTTACATAAGGTAACTGAAGAGGAAAAGGGACTAAAGGAAGAATCTGTAATGTAGATGTCCCTGGGTGGATGGAGGAATGATTGATCTCATCGTGTGTCTGTTCTGCACCTGGAAAAATAAACTTATAATCGACATCATTAGTTTTAGGAGTTAGACTTAACCTGGAGACCTAAAGTTACAATGTACATGTCCTTGTTTATGGGAGACCAGCAAGGAATTTCCTTATGAATGGTCTGTGGGGGCAGTCCTCTTAGATGCCTTTTGTCTTTCTGTGGAGATCTGGCTAATGCATAATATTAGTAACAACTGTTCCCTTGGAAGGAGGTATTGCAAAACTCAGCCTCCAGGCTTGATCTTTGTTTTTGCATAAGGAGTTGAGGGGGTGGTCTTGAGATTTTTATTTTCCTTTACAAAGTCTAAGGAAGGGTTGACTTCAGGAAAGGTTTGATCTGGCAGCTGAAGTTATATGGACAGACCCAGTTTCTTCCTCCCCTTTTCTCAGCCTGTCTTTCACATAGAGCTCCCCTCATTGTCCTGAGGTGTTATTGAACCAAACAGGGGCCTGCTCACCCAGCGCAGGAAAGCCAGACACTGGAGCTAAGAGTTGCAGCAATAACAGGAGGCTTTATTTGCAGGGTGCCATGCAAGGAGAATGAGCAGCTAACACTTAAAACTCTAACTCCCCAATGGCTTACAAGCCAGGGTTTTTAAAAGCAGAGGTACCTTTCAGGCAGGCCTGGCCCAAAAAAGTGAGATATCCTGAAGTACGGTGGGTGGGGGGCATAGGTTGATTCAGAGATTCTTGGATTAGCAGAAAAAAATATTAACATGGGTATGACAGGCCCTTCGGGGGAAATTTAGAACAAAGAATGACAGTCAAAGTTAGTTCAATTGCTCTGTTCCCCTTATCTGAATTTTCCATCTGGTGGGGGTTCCTGAAAAACAACTCAAGAACATGTTAAGATGCCACCTTTTAGTTTCCATAGGTAACCAAAACACCTCTTGACTCTGGATTGCTTGGAGGGCCATTGTTCTCATCAGGTTGCCTGTTAGCCAGGTGCCTAGACCTTCCCCCTGAAGAAAACCTCAGGATTTTCCTTTATTTCCACACTTGGGGGATGCTGTCAGGCCCCCCAGAGGGGTCCCTGCTTGGTCTCAGAGACAGATAGTACATAGTCCCAGCAGACCTCAGAGATGCTTGCTTAGTATATCTCCAGTGGGAATGAAAAGTGTCCCTCCACGCAGCTTCCATGAAAGTATGAGGAAGCACCTCTCACAGATGCCCTTAGCAGGCATCTCCCTGCATCTCTGTGGCATGAAGATGAGGTCTGCTGACTGGCTTAAAGGTGGGGTGAGGGGGAACCTTAATGAAGATCTGGGTGCCATTTTCTAAAGAAAAAGGAAAACAGAGTGCTGCGTGGCCCCAAACAGATAGTATCCCTCCACAAGTAGCAAGATTATTTTTTTCTTGCCATCAGCAGAAATGAAAGTTACAAAGTTTAAGCTTACTCCATGAGATAAGTTTAATTTAATATCCTTTTGAATGTGCCAAAAAAAAGTAAAAGAGCTATTTATTACCTTTTTACAAAATTTTAATAGGAAGTGTTATATTCTGTCTTCCAAAGCATGAGCCATTCATGCTCATGAATGAAGATTCATTGATGAAGATTCTTATAAAATTTTTCTTCAGGGTACAGACTGCACTGCATGTGAAGAGGCCTTGCTTTCCTGATATAATATTTAAGCTCTGTTTTCATTAGGACCTATGTAAATGTTATAATAGCTATTTTAAAATAATTCTAATCAAGGTATTTACACTTGTGTGTTGTTTTTCTGCTTTGCTAATTAATGTCCCTCCTATGTAATATAAACATCTGTCAAAAACTGTATTAGCAAGATGTTCATAAATCATATAATGATTACAAATGGTTTCAATAGTGGTGCTAAATCTGCATGGCTTGTTATACCCTCTCCCTTTTAGAGTTTAGTCCAGCATGTTAAAATAGAGATCAAAAGACTGACAAAACAGACTTTTGTGGCAATAAGATACCAAAATACAAACAGGACCTAAGATCATGCCAAGCAAAGATTAATTCACTCCTACAGGCCTTCAGTTTGCTTACAGATCACTTTGAGTCAGTATGTTGTGGCTTGCTCCCTGATTGATGGACTTCCTTATCTTAACTTAAAACATCCTTTGTACTGATTCCAAGCATTTAGACCAAGCTTTATTTCTTTAACCAATTACAAATTAAAGAATTTCTGAACCTACCTGTAACCTGTAAGCCCCTGTTTTGAGATGTCACACTTTTTTAGGCCAAACTAATGTATTCCTTCCATGTATTGATTTATGATTTTATCTGCAATTCCTGTCTCCCTAAAATGTATAAAACCAAACTGCAACTCAACTGCCTCAGAACCACTTACTAAAGCTTTCTTGGATTTGTGAATCCCTGGGCCATGCTCACTGATATTCGTCTTGTTAATGGAAAAAAACCAAACTCAGTAAAATAATGTAAAAAAGTTTATTCTGAGCCAAACATGAGTGACCATGGCCCTGGGAACATATCTCAAGAGGTCCTTAGAAAATGGCTCCTTTTCTCTGTAAGTCACAGTGCCCCAGGGCAGCAACCACAGCCTCCAGCCTTCCCTGCTCACCAGAGGCTCAGGCTTCCCTCTGGTGGCCTGATGGTTTCCTCTGCTCTGTACCATCTCTACTCTGCCCCTGTGGTGACCCAACTTGGCTTGGCACTCCTCCCAGCTCAGAGTGTCTTCCTTCCCTCAGTGACCATTGGGGTTTGGCCATTCCCAGAGGAGTACACTCTTCTCCCTCTGCCCAGGACATTGCAATTGGAGGTATTCCTCCTTTCTCCTTGGAGCACTCTGCACAAGTGCCTCCTTTACTGGCAGCTGTCACACCCATGTAAATGCTCACAAGCCTCAAATCTCTTTCTTCATTCAATTTTCCCTCAAGAACCTCAAACCAAATACACAAAAAAGACACCATGATTTTGTCAGGTTTTAGTCTGAAAATGTCAGTTCTTGACACGCATATGGCCAAAAAATGACCAGACATGCAAAAGTAAGGCAAGCACGAAAATGAGGTTTATTGAGGAGAAAATGATAGGATTATAAGGCACGAGCAAGATATAGGGTCACAGAGCATGGTACGTACGCCACAGATGACGACCGGGCCCATTATCACAACAAAGGGAGAGCAGAAGGAAGGGTGCAAAAAGGGCCTGGTTATGGTCTGCGTCCTGTTTTTTAGTGTCCAGACTTCCCTCGTGGTTCAGAGGTCACCATGGAACCACTTTGATGGGACAGTTGGGAGTCACATGACCTGAGTCTTAACTACACATGTAGGTTGTTCTAGGTCAATTTCCAGACTCTATGGTACCTATGCTGCTTGGCCCATGGGCTAGAGAGTCCTCTGCATTCTTTTGCAGCTGACATGCTAAGTTATGATTGGCAGACTTGTAGGTTATTCCCTCCTCCCCCAGATATGGCAGTTGCTGGGGAGATTAGGGTGGGGCAGGAACAAGATGGGGGCAACAGCACCCACTTTCATCCATAGGAGACCCAGAATCCCTCACCATCTACCTAACAATTTCACCATTTTTAAGCCAAGTGTGCATCTTCAAACTCCCAATGTGGGTTCTTTGATTTACCTGGTCACAAAGACCAGAACCTTGTGGACTCCTCTGGTCACTAGGCCCTTGGGCCTCCTTCAGTGGCTCATCCCCACCCTGGTGACCCACCCATCTTGGTGCAGGCCTTCCCAACTCCACTCCCAGTCCTCCATCTCTCCAGCCGGAGAATCTCTCAGAAATGTAATCCCACCTCAACTGGGGCAGTGACTCATACCTGTAATCCCAGCACTTTGAGAAGCCAAGGTGGAGGATCGCTTGAGCCCAGGAGTTTGAGACCAGCCTAGGCAACATAGTGAGACCCCATCTCTACAAAAAATTGAAAAATTAGCCAGGCATGTTGGTACATGTCTGTAGTCTCAGCTACTCAGGAGGCTGAGGCAGGAGGATCACTTAAGCCCAGGAGTTTGAGGTTGCAGTGAGTTATGATGCCACTGCACTCTAGCCCAGGCAGCAGAGCAAGACTCTATCTCAAAAAAAAAAAAAAGAATTATTGTGTATAATTATGATAACTGTCACACAGGCTAGAGTCGAAAAGAATTGTTCTCAAATCTGATGACCATACTTAGTGATGTATCCACTGAAATTATGTTTCAATATTAGACAATTGTATTAAATATTGATATGCTTATGTGTGATACATTGGCATTATTTATTTTGTTAATGTTTAATAAAATTTAAATACTCTTAAATAGTACAAATACATTTTAAATACTCTTAAATAGTACAAATTAATTTAAGAGTAGATATTCCAGCTAAAGCTATTCTCTTATTATTAACAGAATATCCAAGGTATTTCCAAGCACCCAATTCAAATTAAGAAACCTCGAAATTTTAAAGGTAACTCATTTTTTTCTATCTTGCTAAAATCTTGGATAACATTTTTTGAAAACCTAGAAGTGTTTGTCATCACTTTTCTGTATAACTAATTGCTTTACTTTCCTGAAGTTCCCTATATTTGCATGACCAGGATTTAAATATATATTGAAAATAAAAAACAGCTAAAGTGATATGGTGCCTCCCTTTTAACAGTTTATAAGTGAAAATAGATGATAATTATATGAGGGAAGTAGCTTCCCTCCTACCATCTCTCCCCCGCCAACTTCTCGATAAAGAACAAACAAACATGCAATAGCACTGGCTTTTATTAAAGTCTGAAAATTACTAGAAATGTTTATAGAAGCACACTAACACTCTTTACTTTTTTTTTTTTTTTTTTTTAAGAGACAGGGTCTCGTTCTGTCACCCAGGCTGGAATGCAACAGTGGTGCACTGATAGCTCACTGCAGCCTGGAACTCATGGGCTCAAGAGCTCCTCCAAGGCTCAGCTGATGGTCACTTTTCTAAAAAAGACAAAGTTCAGATCTGAGCAAATGAGCATTCTGTGGCCCATTCCCAACCCACACCTGCACCGTTGGTGGGGACACTCCTGCCCCTTGCTCTGGGCACTACTGCACCAGGAGGTCCTGGGAAAACAGAGGCGCATGGTGAGAAGTCCTTTTTAAAATATATAGTCATGCTAAACAGACTTGGTCCCCATGCCCTTGAAGACATCTTCTGTGGGGATTCATAGTGTGCTTCCCCCGTAGATCTTCTAAAAAGGCTCAGAGGCTACAGACTGTTTTTACTGGAATGCATTCAATTGTCAATATTTGACTTGTCCTTTCTTCATTAAAAATTCTAGACAGAACAGAAAATTTTAATACCAGAAAATCTAGTTAACTTTTAGTAGTAATATATTATTTTAAAATTACATTAATAAAAATATTCAGAAAAACTAAAAATCTAGACTCGACCTCAGAATGATATTAAATAATTTTGTATTGAGGAATAGCTGTTGAGTCAGCTCATAACCAAATGACCAAATTCACCAAGTGCTTTTAAAATAACAATTCAGGTAAAGAAGATGAGGTTCTCACAATCTCCCCAAGGGCCATGTTTGTTTCGTCCAAAGGCCACACCTTCCTAGCAGCAGGTACGTGCATGCAGTGCTGGAGGGACATAATGGTCAAGATAGCTCTCTTTATGCATTTTCAAATATTTAGAAATTAAGTAATTCAAAGGTACCTATAGAACTCATTCTTTCAAATAATTCCTAAGGCAAAGATTTATATGAAACAAAGATTTCTTGTGCACAGTAAATAATAACAGGTCTTTTACTTCCAGGGCCCCTTCACCTCACCACATCAAAATCCCACATAGCCCTGCATGGTCCTGATCAATCTGCCCCTCTCCTCCCTGTCCTTGCCCCCACTGCTCTCTGCCTAGCACACTCTCCTGGCCTCACCGTTTGCTCTGGTCCTCCTCCCCATGACAGCCCATCCACTTCAGGCCCCTGCCCAGGCCATGCCTCTTCCCCAGATGCTATCTTGGCACCTTCTTCACTGCCTCCATACCTTTGCTAAATGTTACTATCTTGGCAAGGCCTGTAATAGGGTGCCTGATTACCCTATTTATAACAGCAACTTCCCTGCACACACTCACACACACACACACACACACACTCCTGAACCTCCTGTCATTGAACTTTTCCATTTCATTTCTCCCCTTCTAACATACCAAATAATTTATTCAAGGTGTCTTCTCCTCCTAGAATGTAAGCTCCATGGGAAAGGCAATTTTGTCTATTTTGTTCACTAACATATCCCAAGCACAGAGCCTGGCACATAGTAGGCTCTTTCTAAAATTTTGATGTACACAATGAACGAATGAACCAATGAACAAATGAATGAATATAGCCTACCCTGGAGGCCTTGCTGGCCTGCAGGAGGTAGAGAAGATATGCAGACCCAGGGAATGGCCCGTGACACTGAGACCAGAGGACCCTGGCCAGTGGGAGGTGGGGATGTTGACCTTGACCAGCAGAGGGGAGGAAAGTCTGAGGTGGGGTGGGAGGAGCAACAATGAGGGCCACCCTTGGTAAATTCTGAATTAATGCAGAACTTTCTCTAACAGACTTTTCGCAGATTGAATTACGCATTCTTGCACATTTATCTGGGGATCCAGAACTTTTGAAGTTATTCCAGGAATCTGAAAGAGATGATGTGTTTTCTACTTTGACTTCACAGTGGTAAGATATATGTGCTCAGGTTATCAGATCTGCAGGAATGCCGACATGATTTTAAAAGCCTGAGGTCATTCCAAGGCTATTTTCAAAAAGTAGAAATTACATTTTTTCTCCAGTAGTTAATCATGTCGAAAAGAAGAGTAGACAACTAGGATGCCAGAGTCTCCTAATAATGGAAGAATTGATGGTTCTTCCCTGCTAAAAAAGAAGTCAATCAATACCTGGAGAATGTATTAGTAATAGAAATGGTGTTAAAACGAGCCCCTTCCAGGTGAGCACCTGGAGGCGGAGAGCACAGCAGGGCGCTCTGCGGGGCAGTCCCTGCCCATGGCAGACAGGTAGGTGGCCTCGGATGGTGTTGGGCGGCTCGGCAGTGTTGTCAGAGGTCCTTCTTTCTTTCTGAGTCTTTACTCTTAGGACATTGGCTCTCCTTCCTCCTGGCATTGGAGAGGAGCCTTCTATGGTAGCCTTCATCCATATTCCTTTTATTTTTCATTTTTGCTCTAGCATTGTTAATATATCTTTGTTGACTTCCTCCTTCCCCTCTACTGGGAAAGAAAAAAACTACTTAGGGTTGCCCTAAAGGTAACCTGAGAAGGAAATCCTATCTTCAGCCTGGGTGAAGA
The DNA here is from genome assembly GCA_963575035.1 of Avahi laniger. Classification (NCBI taxonomy): domain Eukaryota; kingdom Metazoa; phylum Chordata; class Mammalia; order Primates; family Indriidae; genus Avahi; species Avahi laniger. Next base: position 8,479 of record CAUYSK010028175.1, on the reverse strand, counting down.
CCCCATTTGTTGTTTAGGTGCAATACACACTTGTACAGTTACCTCTTCTACTTTCTCACTGCCAGCTCATTCTTGCTTTTTAAAACAAACTTTCATTTTATGTAGTTAGGCTTTTATTTCCATTTGAAGCCGGGAACTCCTTACGTCTAAGACAATGATTGCTTTTCTTCAGGGTTGGTTGGCCTTGAGGTCCAAGGCCAGCACCCGCAGGTGAGAACCCTGCCACCAGCAGGGGAGGCTCAAAGGCTCCCCAGGGTCTTTGCTGATGTGCAGCACCACCGACCCCCACCTCAGACACCACCCAGGATTTTTTTTTTTGTCTCTGTGCCCAGTGTTTCTGCAGAGATGCCCTTCTAGGTTTCAGCTTTTTTTTTTTAAACCAAGATACAATTCACAAACCATAAAATTCACCCTTTTAAAGTTAAAATTTCGTGCTTTTTAGACATTCACAAGGTTGTGTAACCATCACCACTATCTAATTCCAAAATATTTCCATCACTCCAAAAAGAAACCCCACATCCATTAACCATTACTCCCCAATCTTCCCTCCTCCCAGCCCCTAGAAACTACTAATCTACTTTCTGTCTCTAGTTTGCCTATTCTGGACATTTCACATTAATGGAATCATGCAGCATGGGGCCATTTATGTCTGGCTTCTTTTACTGAGCAAACATCTTCAAGGTTTATCCATGTCATAGGAGGTAACAGTACTTTATTCCTTTTTATAACTGAAAAAGATTTTATTATATGGAATAATATATTCTATATATTTCAATAAAAGTAAGCAAATATATTCCATGTATTTATCCATTCATCCAATGTCCTTTGATGGAAATTAGGGTTGTTTCCACTTTTTGGCTATTGTGAATATGAACATTTGTGTACAAGTTTTTGTGTGGACATATGTTTTAATTTCTCTTGATTATGTATTAATACTTAGGAGGAGAATTGCTGGGTCATAAAGTAATGCTATGCTTAGCTTTTTATATTGTGGTTAAAAAAAATCCATCACATAAAATTTACCATCTCAACTATTTAAAATGTACAATTTAGTGACAACTATGTTTAACTTTTTGAGGAACTGCTAAACAATTTTCCAAAATAGCTGCAGCATTTTACACTCCCACAAGTAGTGTATGGGGTTTCAGTTTCTCCACATTCTCACCAATACTTTTTATTATCTGTCTTTTTGATTCTAGCCATCGTAGTGAGTATGAAGTGGTGTCTCATTGTAGTTTTGACTTGCATTTCCCTAATGAATATGATGTTGAGCACCTTTTCATGTATTTAACATTTATTCTTTATCTTTGTCTTTTCCCCTCCTCTACATCTTGAACACAAGTGCACCCTGGGGTGTTTTGTTTGCCAACCTTTCTCTATGTACTTCCTCCCAGAAGATGTCCTTCTTTCTCACTTTCACTTTCCCTCCAGTTAGGATATAAGTAATATAGAATTGTTAAAGTATGTAATAAATTTAATATACCCCTTCCCTCTCTACAGAGGTATGGAAAGTCATAGAAAATGGTTTTTGTTTAAGCAGGAAGAGTATTTTGCTTTTTTGGTTAACTCTTGAGCTTTCCATCTTAGTGCTTAGATGGAATAAATGTCCTGGATTTTCTCTTTTATAGTGTATGAGAGAATCTCTCTGTGATTCAAGGTTAGTGTTTGTGCATAGATAACAAGCATATTATTTTTGTTCAGTGGATCCAAAACTACTCTGGTTGTTGCTAACCAAGTATGTTAGCAAAGTTACAGCAAAGTTACAGCAAAACATTTTTGTCAAAGTACCCGGCAAAGGATACAGCTAAAACAGTACTGAGAGATAAATGTATAGCACTAAATGCTTACATTAGAAATCAAAAAAGGCTGGGTGTGGTGGCTCACGCCTGTAATCCTAGCACTCTGGGAGGCCGAGGCGGGTGGATCATTTGAGCTCAGGAGTTCGAGACCAGCCTGAGCAAGAGCAAGACCCCGTCTCTACTAAAAAAATAGAAAGAAATTAGCTGAACAACTAAAAATATATATATATAAAAAAATTAGCTGGACATGGTGGCTCATGTCTGTAGTCCCAGCTACTCTGGAGGCTGAGGCAGGAGGATCGCTTGAGCCCAGGAGTTTGAGGTTGCTGTGAGCTAGGCTGATGCACGGCACTCTAGCCCAGTCAACAGAGTGAGACTCTGTCTCAAAAAAAAAAAAAAAAAGAAATCAAAAAAGATCTTAAATCCGTAATCTAAGTTTCTATCATAAGATACCTGAAAAGGAAAAGCAAGATAAACCCAAACTAAGCAGAAAGAATGAAATAATAAAGATAAGAGCAGAACTCAGTGAAAGTGAAAATAGGAAAACAATAGAGAAGATTAATGAAAGAAGCTGATACTTTGAAAAATAATTAAAATGGATAAACACAAAAAATGAAAATAGAAATGACATAAATCATCAATATTAGGAATGCAGTAGGGAATATCACTAAAGATCCTGCAGACATCAAAAAGATAGTAAGGGAATACTATGAACAACTTTTTATTTCAAAAATTCAACAATTTAGAGGAAATGAACTTATTTCTTGAAAACCACAAACTATCAAAACCTATTAAGATGAAATAGATAACATGAATATTTCTATAACTATTAATGAATTTGAGTTTGTAACTTAAAAGTTCCTGAAAAAGAAATTCTCAGTCCCAGATGGCTTCACTGGAGAATTTTACGAAACATCTAAAGAATAATTAACACCAATTTTATACAAAAATAGATTATATTCCAATTCATTTTATGAAGTTAGTATTAACCCTGTTACCAAAATCAGACAGAGAGTAAAAAAATAAAATAAAACTAACAAACAAGAAAAAAACCTGGAGACCAATATCACTTATGAATTTAGATGCAGAAATCCTCAACAAAATATTAGCAAACCAAATCCAACAAAGTTTAAAAATAATTATATGCTATGTCCAAGTGGGATTTATTCTAGGAATGCAAGGCTGGTTTGACATTCAAAAATCTATCAGTGTAATCTACCATGTCATCAAGCTGAAGAATAAAACTAGTATATTAATTGATGTGAACAAAAGCATTTGACAAAATCTAACACCCATTCATGATAAAAAAATTCTCATCAAATTAGAATAGTGGGAAATGACCTCAATTTGAACATCTGTTAAAAAAAAAAACTAAAGCCAATAGCATATTTTAATGGTGAAAGGCTAAGTATTTTCGCCCTAAGATCAGGAACGACTTATTAATATTGCATACTGGAGTTCTAGCCATTGCATAAGATAAGAAAAAGAAATGAATGGCATGTAGATTAAAAAGGAAGTAATAAAACTTTCTCTATTTGCAGATGACAAGATTGTCTATGTAGAAAATTCCAAAGAATATGCAAAGAAAAAAATTTCTTAACTCTTAGGACTAATGAGTGTGCTCAGCAAAGTCTTAAGACCCAAAATCAATACACAAAAATCAATTGCATTTCTATAAACTGACAATGAATATGCAGAAATTGAAATTAAAAACATAATACCATTAATATTCAAAGATAATGAAATACTTAAATATTTAGTTTTCAAAATATTTACAAAATCTGTATACCTAAAAGTACAAAATGCTAATTAAGGGAATCAAAGATCTAATAAACTAAAAGACATGTTCATGGTATGGAAGACTCAACATCCAAAAATGTCAACTCTCCTAAATTGATCCATAGGTTTCTGATGTAATCCCTATTAAGACCCAAGCAAGGTTTTTGTAGACATAGACAAGCTTATTCTAAAATGTATATGAAAAGCCACAGGCCCTAGAATAGCTAAAACAATCTTGACAAAGAAGAATAAAGTGGGAGGAATCACTCCACCTGATATGAAGACTTAATATGTAGTAATCAAGAGGGTGTGATGTTGGCAGAGAGACAGATACTAGATCAGTGGAACAGAAAAGCCAGAAATAGACCCTCACAAATATGCTTGACTGATTTTTGACAAAGGTGTAATGTATAAGGTGAAGAATAATTCTCTTCAGATTCATGGCAAGCCAATCACTATGAAGCCAATTTGAGAAGTTCACATCTATACTGGATACTGTCTATGTCTTTTCTGCATTTTATTAGCTTGCATTAATTCTTGGGAGAACTTCAAAACTACAAAGCTTTTAATATTTTCATGATGGTTGTTTCTAATTCCCCACCAGCAGTAGTAATCCAGTGTTTGTGTGGCTTATACTGCAATTAGTTGCTGTGGAAATGATTTTTAGATTCCAAACAAAGGACTAGAATAGCACATGGTAAAAAAAAAAAAAACCATCAAGATCAAATACACTCTTAAAAATGTTTATTTTGTGTCAATGTTTTATTGTTTGAAACACAAAAAGCAAAAAGGCAATTTGATATTATATTCTGAAATATTTATTAATAGTAACATTTTCAAAGAATAACAATGTCTTTGAAAACCTTTAAAATTGTATAAATGGAATTTAGAAGAAATCAAAGAAATCATCTACTAAGCCACAATTTGAAAGATGAACACCTGTGACCCACAGAGCTGGGACCTGTCCAGGGAGTGCACATCAGGCAAGACCAGACCTCAGAGCTGCTCACTCAGCTCTGGTAACTCCACATGCACACGAAAGACATAGCTGTTCCACACTATAAAGGCCAAGACAGGCCTCTTTCTCCACAGTAATCATATCTTCACCTCGTTAGATGGTTTCCTAAAAGTTTTATAAAAAACATATCTTATGAGTTGTGCATTCAACTCAACATTTTCAGACTAAAACTTAAAAGAATTTTTCACTATGGAATATGTTAGTTCTTCTGCTTAAGACTTTCTTGGGTGCTTCTCTCAGATATTCCCTGGTAAAAAAAATAAAACTGTCTCTATTTGCAGATGACATAATTGTCTATGTAGAAAATCCCAAGGAATATACAAAAAAGTATAGACAAGCGTGGACGACAGTATTATATCTGGCACACATCCAGGGAAGATGGTGCTTCCCTACCTAGCAGGCACCAGGTGTGGCTATGTGGTTTGCTCGTGAAATGCAAATAAATGACTTGTCCCTACTGAGACTTTAAGAAATTGCATATGAGTCCTCTTGAGCTCTTGTCCCTCTATTACAATGGCTGGCAAATTTTTTGATAGAAGCTGCTCCATCATCCTGCATTATGCATGGTTGGACCAACCTGTAACAGAATGTAGTAAGGATGAGAAATAAACTGTTCTTGCTGTAAGATAGTAGGATTTTGAAATGACTTATTATGGTAGCATAACCTGCAAATCATAATATCTACCGGGACTAGTGCTGTAAAAGGCTGCTATAACAAATCCTAAAACATGTGGCTTGGGCTTTGGGGCCAGGGCAGGCAGTGAAGAGATGTTTATTGGAGCCTGGAGGATGGCATTTGGTAAATGGTATAATGTTTAATAAAACTGTCACCTGTGATAACTTGTAAAGCAAATACTATCCCTGATGAGCTTGTGGCTTTAGGCAGAGGTGGGCCAACAGGACGCCAGAGTGTGCTTTGATTTCTGTTGTCTACATGTAGCAAGGCACTGTAAGAAAGAGACAAACTCAGAAAAGAATTGGCCTGTGTACAAGTAGGAATGAAAAGGAATAATGAGATTCCTGAAAGCTGGAGTCTTGCACATTTGAATGTATCAGTGATTCTCCAAACAGTAAAAGAAAAATCTGAAAAGGCATGTGAGCAACAAAGACCAATTACAACACATAAATCAAGGTGTGTGACCTTAATACCTACTATTAACACATCAGAAGGAATTAAGATGGCACCCAAAAATCTTTATAGTTGGGCAACACGGCTCTGGGAAAAGAGAGGTAAAAAAGAGAGTAAAAGGTTGTGGCTTTCCCACAAACTCCTGATGAACTCAAGTTGCCTGCAATGATGTCTAGAGAGAGGATACATCTCTAAATGAACTGTGAGGGTGTCTTTTGGTGCCTGGAGCTGGCTCAAGTAAGAAGCCGATTACACTTTTGAGAGTTGTACTTCCCAAAGAACCACCCGGCTGGGTTAAACGAGGCTGTGATTATTTGAGACTTAAAGCAACCCTTGAGCTCAAACTCAAACATAGGCAAGAAGCAGTCTGAGAAACATACTTATCTACCAAGGAAACCACATTCTTCAATGCCTTCTTGTAAGTAGCCAAGAAGAATAATGAAAAAAGAAGTCTCAGAAAGGGGAGCAAAAGACTATGGAGAACAATGGACTAGAAAGATTCTCCCAGGGGAACAGATTCCAGGCCTAATCAAGGACCCTTTTCCCAGCCCTAGAAAAGGCCCCCTCAACACCTACCCAGAGAGAATTCAGAGTTTCTATGGGCCAGTGACTGCCATGTGTCTCCCATTCTTCCCCTTTCCAGATGGAGTGTTTGTTGTGGGTTTCCTGTCCCTGTCCTACCATTGCACAGCACATTTGTGGAGTGGCAGCTAGTGAACTAAGACTTGCCTTCTTAGAAGCCACAGTAAGACCTGATATAAAGATGATCACAGAGGTGGTAGGATTGCTTGAGGCCAAGACTTTGAGACCAGCCTCGGCAACATAGTGAGACCCTGTTTCTACAAAAAGTTAAAAATTAGCCAGGTGTGATGGCAGGTGCCTGTAGTCCCAGTTACTTGGGAGGCTGAGGTGGGAGGATTGCTTGAGCCCAGGAGTTCAAGGCTGCAGTGAGCTATGATTGTGCCACTGTACTCCAACCTGGGTGACAGAGTGAAATCCTGTCTCTTAAAAAAAAAGAAGAAAGTAAAAAGAAAATTTATCACAAAATCCTGGACTTTGAGCCTGATACCCTGATTATATGGAACTTTGGATTGTCGCCTGTGATAAGGGGATGAATGTATTCTGCATATACAAGGGGAAGGAAAGCAAATATTTGTAATCAGAAAGGTTAGAAATAGACTGTATGATGATTCAAAAATATTTGTTATCCTTCCCTAAAGGAAGAGCTTACTTCCATGTCCCACTGACTCAGGCTTGCCTCTGTGACTTGCTTTAGCCAATGCATGTGAATGGAAATGATGTTGGTTACTGCTGGATAGAAAATTTAAGAGCCAGCACATAGTTGCCCATTTTTGCTGCTTCTTCTGCCATGACAACCATCAGTGTTCCAGTTGTAGGATGGGCTACACTCCTAAATCACAGAAAGCAGGTGACATGGAGCGGAGCCTCAGTTGACCTGTGACTTGTTGCATGAATAAGAAATAAGCTCTTATGATAACTAGAATCTACTTAGAACTCAGGAAAATCAACAGGAAAAAATTGAACAACCCTATCAAAAAGTGGGCAACGGATATGAACAGAAACTTTTCAAAAGAAGATAAATTGTTGAATAGTTGGGTTTAGATTTATAATTTACTATTTGATTTATATGTATTGCAATTTTTCCTCTGTTTCTTCTTTTTCTGCCTTCCTTTGGGTTAATTAAATATATTTTAGCATTTCATTTTATTTCCTCTGTTGCTTTTTTAGCTGTATCCCATTATATTTTTGTAACTTATCACATTCTATCTAAAATTAGTTATGTTGTACCACTTCACATAAAAAAGTAATAAACTTGCAGCAATATAATTTCATTTATACTCACTCTGCCCTTTGTGCTCTTGTGGTCATATATTTATATCTTATTTACTCCATAATAAAATATCATAGTTCATGATTGAAACAAATAGTTATCTTTCAAAGGTATAACAAGAAAAAAAAGACAGATGCTGGTATTTAATCATTTATGAGCTATATCTGGGGCTCTCTATTCCTTTCATATATCTGAGCTCCTTACTGGTATCGTTTACCTTGAACCTGAAGAATTTTCTTTAGAATGTCTTGAAATGCATTCCTATAGGTGGCACATACTCTCAACTTTTGTTTACCTTAAAAATGCCTTCATTAACCCTCATTTTTTAAATAAATTCTTACTGGATATTAAACTCTGAGTTGACAGGGTTTTTTTTAATTTTGTTTTTGTTTTTGTTTTTGTTTTTGTTTTTTTGGTTTTTTTTTTTCTTTTTTTTTTTTTTCTTTCAGCATAATATGAGGGTACAGATGTTTAGGTTACGTATGTTGCCCCTGCCCCCCCCCCTCAGTCCAGGTTTCAAATATGTCCATCCTATTGCGTGGTGCACATTGCACTCTTTGTGTACACATATACCCATCCCCTCCTCCCTCCTCCCCCCTCCCCCCTGCCCAATATCAAATCGATGCAATTCTTATATATGCACTTATGTGTTGATCCGTTAATACCAATTTGATGGTGAGTACATGTGGTGCTTATTTTTCCATTCTTGGGATACCTCGCTTAGAAGAATGTGTTCCAGCCCTTTCCAGGAGTATATCCTGTTACTGGGCATCTACCCAAAAGAGCAAAAGTCGCTCTATGAAAAAGACACCTGCACTCGAATGTTCATAGCAGCGCAATTCACAATTGCAAAGATGTGGAAACAACCCAAGTGTCCATCAATACATGAGTGGATTAATAAA
>CAUYSK010028174.1:0-43567 GCA_963575035.1 Avahi laniger | reverse complement strand
GGGACCGGTGCCCACGGACCAGTCAGGAGCTACTGCAGTGATCAGGTGAGCGCCGATGGTGGAGGTGGATGAGGCGGGGGACAGGGTCAGATGCCGGGTGTATCTTGCAAGCAGAGCTAACAGAGTTTGCTAACAGATTGCGTGTGTGCATGAGTGAGAGGTGTCGAAGATGATCCCAAGGGTTCTGACCGGAGCAGGAGGGGGTTGCCATCGTCCGGGATGGGAAGGCTACAGTGAAAGCCGCAGCTGAGTTTGCAACGTGTGACGTTCGAGCTGCCTCAGACGTGCAAGCGGGAACGGCGAGTCGAACCTCATTAAGTAAATAAGCTGCTTCAGCTCATGGTTTCGACAGTGTGCCCTCGCCTTTCTGAGGAACGGCAGCTTGGTGGGCAGAGACGTCAGCATTCAGAGCATCCATCCGTGGGCCACTGTCTGCACAGCTTCTGAATACACTCGCCTGGTCCCCGTCTGCCTCTGCTCGGGCCTCGGTGGGGAGCTACTTTTCCTCTGAGATGCTCTTGGTCAACCTGGAAACCCCAAAGGGGGTTCTGAATACTGGAGGTAGCCTATTTTTAAAATCAGATCATCCCAAATTGACCCTCCCTGGTGCATAAAAATCCACCCAGTTAATTTTGTGTGATGCGGTAATGGACAGACAGGGGTTTGTTTTCATTAAGTGGATTACTATTATTTATTTTTTTTTGCCACAGAGTCTCACTCTGTTGCCCGGGCTAGAGTGCCGTGGAGTCAGCCTAGCTCACAGCAACCTCAAACTCCTGGGCTCAAGCCATCCTCCTGCCTCAGCCTCCCAAGTAGCTGAGACTACAGGCACGTGCCACCATACCCGGCTAATTTTTTCTATTTTTAGTTGTTTGGCCAATTTCTTTCTTTCTATTTTTAGTAGAGACGGGGTCTCGCTCTTGCTCTGGCTGGTCTCGAACTCCTGAGCTCAAACGATCCACCTGCCTCGGCCTCCCAGAGTGCTAGGATTACAGGCGTGAGCCACCGGACCAGGCCCATTAAGTGGATTATTATGCAGACAGAAGGGCTCTGGAACCCATCCCTGGAATTATTAGTAAGTCAGTCTCTGAGCCTGTGTCCTCATCTGTAAAATGGGCAGGAGGTCCTTGCCTGGACCAAAGGGAAAGGATAGAGTGAAGTTCAGAGCCGTGTCTTCCTGACGCTGGCTAAGAGCCTGACAGGCCTGGAGCTGGTCTTCCGGGTCCCACCCAGCCACTGATTGTGCTGGAAGCAACTCCTGGAGACCAGATGGTTCTGAGTCTGGCCTCCAAGAAGGAGCAGGAACTCTAGGCCTAGAAACGCAGCAATGCAGGTCTGAGCCGGAGCTGGGACCCAGGCTCTTCTTAACCCCAGTTCAATGCATCCCGCTCCTCCATCACGCCCCCCAATGCACACTCTCAGCGGCTTTTAACTTAAAGCTGTCCATCCTCCCTGGCAAAGAAAAGCCCCCTTCACCCTGCCCCATGCTTTGCTTTGCCCAGGAGCCTCCCTCTCTCCTCCTCCCTCCCTGGACCCTCGCTCTGTCTGTCCTCCTGCACATCTGCTTGGTTCTTCTCAGGCCCCCATGAACTAGACCGTCACAGAAAGGTCTAGACTTCCAGCCTCCAGAGGTCCGTGGACCTAAATGTAAACTTTATAGAGCATTTGCTGTGTACCAAATACTGTTAACAAGTGAACAACCGCTTACCCATCCTCTTAGCAACCTTAAGACATAGATGCTATTATTGGTCCATTTTATAGATGAGTAAACTGAGATCCAGAAAAGTCAAAAAGCAGAGCAGAGATTCAAAAAAGCAGCTGTCAGGCCCTTAACCACCATGCTCTGTTGTTCAAAAATCTGGCCCTGGTCAATTTCTATGGTACAGGCAGCCCGGTGGCTCTAGCCACTGCTTGTCCCCAGTCCAGGAGAGCCAGGCCTCTGGGGGTAGCCTCTAGGGAAGATATATCCTGGCCAAAAAGCAGGGAAGGCCACAGCGGGGCAGATTGGCGTCAGAGAGGTAGGCTGGGGCCGGGCCGGGGTCATCCCTGGTACCTCCCGTCCCCAGCTAAGGCTTGACAGTGCCACGGGCTGGGCCAGGCCCTGCAGGCCGAGGAGGGGTAGCCCCCAGGGAAGGCCGGGCCTGAAAAACAAGCCTCCTCCCTCTGCCAGCTCGGTCTGCCCAACCCTCCTGGAGGCCTTAGCGGCAAAGCCAAGTCTGGGCTTGTCAGGACAGTTAGCCCCGAGAGCGTGAGGCCCCCAGCCCTCCCCTGAGCTCCGACCTTCTCTCCTGAAAAGAGACCTCTGTTCTTTCCCTGAAAACATATTTTGGCCTTTTATTTTCCCCGCAGGCAAGAAATAGGGAGAGGAGCACCAGAATGCCTGCAAGGACATCCAAGCTGTCCATTTAACAACTGGAGAAACTGAGGCACCTGGCAGGGAAGTGAGTTACCCAAGGTCAGTCAGTGAGTAAAGCAGCGGGCCTGGGGCTAGCCCACCACAGCACTGCAGGGCTCAAAGAGAAGGCGGGCAGAGGCTGGGAGGGCACAGGGTGCGCGGGGGACTCCCCCAGAGGGGAGTGTGTCAGCAGCTCCCCAGCCCTGGGGATGCCCACGCTTTCCTGGTAACAAGAAGGTCAGGACAGGGCCCCTCAGGACTGCAACCATTTCCCTAGAAAAGGGAAAACAAAAGACAAGGCAGACACAAAAACGAACCCACAAGGAACAGTCCTACCCATCACCCCAGATGTCTGAGCTACAGACTAGATGGGAAGTGTGGAGGTGGCTTGGTGTCTTCATTCATCCATTTATTCATCCGTCCACCCACCCATTCGTCAGACATCTCTTTGTTCAGACACCTGTCAGGTGTCATCAGATACCTACTGTGTTCCAGGCCCTGTGCCGGGCGATTGGGATTCAGCTATGCACAAACCAGTCCCCGTTCTCCTGCAGACATACAAGTCAAGAGGCGATTAGGAACATGCACAAATGTGACCAGCTCTGTGTTGGGTCAAGAGCTGGAGATGTGGGTACCCAGAGAGGGAACAGAACACAGCCCGGGGAAGAACATGGTCAGGGAAGGCTTCCAGGAGGAGGTGATGTTGGAGCTACACTTTGAAGGCTGTGTAGGAGTTAGCCAGGCAGGCAAGTGGAAGGAGCAGGCGCCAAGGCCTGGCGGAGCAAGAGTGCAGCTTCTTCAAGGAAGTGTGGGGACCCCACTCACCCCGAAGGAGGCTTCGGGAAGGCAGAGCCTGGGCCAACCCTCGAGGATCCTCTGCCGGCTATGCCCAGGCCTGATGCTCAAGTTTCCGCTCTGACAGGGTCAGGAGGAGGCCGCAGAGATGCAGGGGCTGGGCCAAGGACAGTCAGCAGAGACGGCGAAGCTGAAGGCCAGGCGGTTTCTTTGGAACTGTCTGGAACAGACCCAGGCTCCTGGCACATCCACAGCTCAGGGCCAGCGTGGCTGCTTTTCTGAACTTGCACCTCTCATTTGAGGCTCAACACGTGGAGGAATCCAGGATGTTTAGGGTTAGAATGTGATGGCGATGAATACTTACCCCTCACTGAACTCCCGCCGGGCCTGCACTGATTCCTGCCACACGCTTTGCGGCAGAGGCCGGGAGGTCGGTGAGGCTTTGCCCGGGGTCCTACAGTGGATCAGAAGCAAAGATTGGATTCCGGTGTGTCTGAGTTTCCGCCAGGTGTGAGGGTCCTGAGTGGGGGGGGCCGTGCTAGGTGGGACCCCAAGCAGACTCTGAGACAGGATTTGCGTGAAAGTGGTTTATTAGGGAGTGTCCCCCGGAAACACCAGAGCCAAGCGGGAAGTGAGCAGGGGAGGGAAGGAGGCCGAGCACAGGGTGCCAGCGGGTAAGCGCTTGGTCAGGGCACTGGAGTCTCTCCGCCCCCTGGACATGGCAGTTGGTTAGGGCTGCAGCCCCACGGGAGTGACAGGTGTCACTTCCCTGGCACTTCCAGCTCCCCTGTGCACAGGCAAAGGGACTTCCAGCAGCTGGGGACAGGTCACGACAGAGGCACAGGTGCAGGCTGGAAATGAGCACACATCAGGAGCCGGTGTGCTGGGAACAGCAGAGTGACCCAGTCCCTGTGGTCACCTCTGCAGCGTTCCACCTCCACGCTTTTGCACACACCGTGCACGTTCATTCAACAAATAGTCACCAAGACTACAATGCACCCGCCGTGAGCCGGGCTCAGGAACAGCCTGGCCTAGTCCTTGTCCTGTGGAGCTTAGGGGCTGTCTGGGAGACAGATGCCAGGTTGTCACTGCAGGGAGATACGGGCTTTGAAGGGAAAGAGGATGGTTCTCTGAGAACAGAGGAACTTGACCTAAATTGAGGGCATCAGGGAGGAGGTGACATGTGAGCTGAGATCTAGAGGAGGAAGAGGCTGGGGACAGCCAGCTGTCCAGCACCTCCCTGCTGGGGGCCTCTCAGCCCCGGAAGCCCCTGGGGGTGGCGAGTCCTGTTCAGGAGACTTGAACAAACTGGTTCCCTTCACTGAGCCTCAGTCTCCCCATCTATACAAAGGTGCAGAGGAAACTCAGACTTTCAGCTCCGACCGTGGCTTCAAATATCTGCTGAGAAGTGAGAGCAGGCATCTCAGGACTCTCATGACCTCTGTCCCTGTGACTCCAAAGCCTTCCTCTCTGTGGCCTCTGTGGTCAGACTGTGACCTCTTGGGCTTATCGGCCTGGCCCCCCGAGGGCTCCACATATGATGCTCGGGTTGCAAAACCACTGCCCAGTTCCCCAGAAGGCTGCTCGGGAAATATCAGCCCTCAGGGGAAGCTGACCTGGGGTCAGCGCTTTGCAGCTGCTCAGAAACAGTTCCATTTCTGGAGAAAGCCCGGCCTCGGCCACAGCAAGAGTGCGGACTCCGCGCTGACAGCGCCCTGGTGTATGTCCCCAGGCAGGCTGTAACCTTGTAATGTCACCTCTCGCCCGTCCATGACACCCTTCCACGTGGGTTCGTTCACTCGCAAATAATTACCGAGTGCCTACTGTGTGCCAGGCAACGTTGTAGGCGCTAGGGAGGAGCGCAGTAAACAAAAACAAGCAAAAGAACAAAAACCAAAAAAGAAAACCAGGCCCTTCTGGAGCTTACATTCTGCTAAGGGAGTCCGACAGCAGGCAGATAAACATGTACATTAATATGATGTTGGGCGGCGACAAGTACTTTACAGAAAACTACAGAGGGATAGAAGCTGCTACATAAGACAGGGAGGTCAAGGAAGTCCTCTCTCAAGAGTAAAGACCTCGAGGAAGGAGGAGAGGAAACTACGTGGCTATCTGGGAAAAGGGTGCACCAAGCACAGGAAATGGTGAGTGCAAAGGTCCTGGGGCAGGAATATGCTTGGTGCGTGAGGAATGGCCAGAAAGCCAGTGCGGCTGCCATCCAGTGATGCAAATGGGGAACGTGTTGGACATGGAGGCTGCATACCTGAGTGCATTTGTCAGTGTTTGGACGTGTGTGCGTGTGAGAGAGAGAGAGAGGGGCAGGCAGGGAGGGAGGGAGAAATGAATGGATGGATAGACAGAGACAGAGACAGAGAGAGAATGAGATGGACAGACCTGGAGACTCACAGTTTCCTTTCTTTCCTTCACCACCCTCTCCCCATCTTGGCATCATCAGGCTCAAGAGAAGGAAAAACACAGATGATTAAATGATTTAAATGTGCAAGTAAAATAACACCTCAGTGAGCACGTTATGCAAATCCACTCAATTAACATCATAAATGAGCTGAAGCCAGCAGGGCCAAGAAGTTAATTTCTCTGGGGGCTCCCGCTCCATTCCTGCCCCTCCCTGAATGCCAGAAACTTCTCGGAGTGGAAGGGAAGGGGGCAGGCGGGCAGGAGCTCACAAGAGGGCCCTCGGTGTGCTGGCGCCTGGGCACAGAGGGCCTTGCCCGCTGTACGCCTCACTCTGCCGAGCACCTGTCAGAAGGAGGAACAGTCGGTTATTGCCCTGTTTTGCAGAAGAGAAAACTGAGGCCTGAAGTGGGGAGGCAATTAGAACCCAGGTCTTCTTAGAGCTTTTTGCTGACATTTTTTCAACTTGTCCCTTGGGGAGGTTTGAGCTTCTAGGAGGGGCTGGGTCTTCCTTAGGCCTTCAAGGCAGGGGTTGTCTGCAAACCTTTTCTGTAAAGGGCCAGACAGCAGGCTTTGTGGGCGGGACTCAACGGTGCCCTTGCAGTTTGAAAGCAGCCACAGGCAATACATAAGTGAACAGGTGCGGCTGTGTTACAATAAAACTTTATTTGTGAAAACAGGCAGCGGGCCAATCCACAGGGCTTGTTGATTGTGCCGAGGGATCGGATTTAATCAGAGCTTTCCCTGCAGCGGAACAGTTAGCCACTGAAGGCTACAAGACCCTAGGCAAGTCCCTCGTCCCTCTGAAACTGCTTCTTCACCTGAACCGTGACGGAATGTTCGGGGAGAGGTCCAGTGACGAGAGTGGGCTGCAACTGCCGATGGTGGGAGAGGGCTCAGAATGTCGGGTGGGGCAGCCCCCACGAGGCGCGCCGTTCTGGAACTTTCACTGCTTCACGATGCCGTGGGCCCCGTGGGGCAGGAATTCAGACACAGTACAAGCAGAGACAGTTTGTCCTGATACGTGACGTAGCCGGGAACGCTTGAAGGATGACTCAATGGCTAGAGGCTGGAATCGTCCGTGCTGCCTGTCAGCTGGGAGCTCAGCTGGGCTGTCGCCAGAATCCTTCCACGTGGCCCCTCCGCGTGGTCTGTCCGTGTGGACTAGTTTGGGCTTCCCCACGGGGTGGTGGCTGGCTTCCAAGAGAGCAAAGTGGCAGTGCGTTTTTATGTCCTTGGAACCCACATGATGCCACTTCCGTTGCGTTCTGTCTTCAGAGCAGTCACAAAGGGGAGGGAACATAGAACCCCACTGCTCGACAGAAAGAGTGTCAAGGTCACGTTGCAAGAAAACTGTGTGGGATAGGAGATGCTCTGGCCATCTTCAGAAAATACAATCTGCCCCATATTGCGGGCCCGAGAGTGGGGTCTGGGCCCAGAAGCTCACTTCACTGGTTCAAGGCAAGGTTCAGCCCTGCCACTGGGGGACCCAGCTGCTCACCCCACCCTGCAGACTCAGACGAGCCTTTTCTGGTCAAAGTCAGCCCATGTTTAATCCCAGGTCTCCTTCCAGAGTAATCCTGAGCCAGTCTTGTGGTGGGACCATGTTAGCAGTCAGAGTTAAGCCTTTTTATTACCAACAATGAAAGAAACAAAAACAAACAGCCCCCACCCACACGTCAGCCCCGGTGACCCCAGCATTGGCACGATAGTTGGCCAAGCAGATGGGGAAATGTTGACACAAAACCAGCTGGGAAATGCCTCCCCAGGCCAGAGGACGGGATGGGATTGTGTGCTGAGGGCTGGAGGGTGGAACTGGGTCCTGGCCTGGGGCCATGGAGCAGAGACCTTCAGAAAGCAGCTGGCTGAAATAGTCCCCCCCCAACCCCTCCGCAAGAGGCCGGGGCACAGCAGGGTCACACTGCTGTGAGCAGATTGTGGGGTGGAAGGAATCACTGAGATCAGGGCTGCTGAGACTCTGGCGGGAGATTTGAGAGCCTGACCACCTCCCAGTTAGATGAACAAGGCTCTCTGATCCATCTCGGTCCAGAATTCCACCTCCTCCGCCACCTGATTCTCTCCTCCAGTGGGAGGAGGTCCCCTGGGGCTCAGAGATGGGAGGGACTTGCTTGGAGTCTCACAGAAACCCAGCAGCTGAGTTGGGACTCGAACCTGGGGCCCTGCCTCCTCCCACTGAGGTGGGCCAGCAGAGGCCCTTGGGCGTTCAGAAGCCCTTGTAAATGGCTCTAATTAATAACAATGATAATTATTATTATTAATAATTAAAACAAGTGATATCACCCCCCATTCATGGCACTCCATGTGCTGAGCATTACATGCACCACCTCACCCAGGCCCACAACAGCCTGAAGGGGAGGACTCCTCCTGTCAGCCCCGTCTCCAGAGGAGAAAATGTGACTTACACAGAGAATAAAGGGTGGAGCTGGGATGTATTTTGTGGAAGGGAAGTGGCCCTCCCTGAGGGTGCTGTCACTCTGGGGTAGTCCCAGCCCCTGCTCAGCTGCTTTGGAGCTTCAAGCCACTGGCAACTAGAACCCCCAGGAGCCCCAGCTGCATGAGACATTGATAATTGTCCACATTTTTTTTTTTTTAGAGACAGGATCTTGCTGTGTTGCCCAGGCTGGAGTGCAGTGGCACAATCATAGCTCACAGTAACCTCAACTGCTGGGCTCAAGTGATCCTCCTGCCTTGGCCTCCCAAAGTGCTGGATTGCAGGTGTGAGCCACCATGCCCAGCCCAGTTGTCCCCATTTTAACAGGTGCACAATCTGAGGCCCAGAAAGAAAAGCAGCCCACTCCCTTCTGGAGGAGTTGAGGATGGGGGACGGAAGCTGCAGCCGGCCCTGGCTGACATCCTGCCCACGGCTCCTTCCCCAGGGCGAGCTGGATGTGTGGGACTGAGGAGCGGGGACGAGAGAGCGGCTCCCTCCCTGCAGACTTCAGCTGATCAGACGGTCCTGTGACTCACCCCCACATCCCAGCAGCTCTGAGGCTGCCCTGGCCTCAGCTTCCCGGCCCCAGCTGTGTTGCTCAACAGCGAGGAGGGCACCAGACCTACGCCTCCCCTCCCCCAATGCCCGAGGAGACATTGTTCTGGATGAAACTCACAGATGGGTAGGGTGACCATGTCATTTATTGGTCAAACCGGAACATTTTGGAGAGCTATTAATAATTATCCAGGGACAGTCGGCATTACCCAGGACGGTCCAGGGAAAACAGGAATGCCTGGTCACCCTACTGAACAATCATTGCTTAACTTGAAATATCAGAAGCACCAATGTCAGACACGTGGGCATCAGCCGCAGGTTAGGGCCAAAGAGCAGCAGGTATATTTTTGAGAACTCCTCAAGTCATGGGGCACTCCTAGGGCATTTCAAGTCTCCGTGTGGAGATTTATAGGACACACTCCGAAACGGGACTGCCTGGCTTCGCCTCCTGCTTCTGCCACTTACGGGCCGTGTGAGGTCAGGCTTGTTAGCTAAACCCTCAGTTTCCTCATCCATGAATCCAACTTACCCCGTAGAACTGCTGGGAGGACAAAATGAGACAATGCCGGCGCAGAATAAATGCTTACTAAACAAGAGGCCGTTATTATCTTGTATCAGTTTAATGTTGTTAATTAACTATGCCTGATGCTGAGAAGGGCAGACCTGGAGACCTGGGACAGGGCCCCGTCCGAGGGGCTTTGCACAAAGCTGGGGGAGCGAAGGCCAGGCTAAGGGGGTGAGAGCTGGGCAGGAAAACCACATGGGGGCGGGAAGGGGCGGGCTGTGGGGTTCAGAGCTGCAGGGGGCCATTCTGACTCAGGCAGGGGCATCAGGTGGGCCTCCTGAAGAAGGTGACCTCTGTGCAGGGTCGTACTCAGGTCTCTTTGGAAGACGAAGGTCATAGGAAGCTCCTGTTTCTAAAGAGCTCATCATGCCCCCTTTCCTTGATATAACTACAGTTACAAAGCAAAAGTTCACTAGATCTCTGCTTTTCATCTTCCTGACAACTTCCATGCTGTCTTTTAGATGTCAGATATCACATTGCTGAGCTCGCATTTCATCTGCCTGGTGCTTTGTCAGGTTGCAAGGAGCAGAAGCACTAGAACTTGCGTGGAAGGCGGATGGAACAGGAGGCCTGGGGGCCGGGCGGGGCGGTGAAGGCGGAGCCCAGGCGACCAAGCAGCCTGGCCTGGGCGTGGAAGGCGAGGACTGGGCCCAGAGCCAGGGCTGTTGCACTCTCCGGGCTTCCTGAGTGTGGCTCTGAGCCTGTCAGCTTTAATTCTTCCTCCGTGAGGACTCCTTTTCTGTTTTCTACAGACGTGGCTGGACACAGCGGCCGCCCGCACTTAAGTTTCTATTAATACATGCTCGGTTCAGAAACCACAGAGCATCTCTGATTCCCAGACCCAAATCCTGGGAAAAAAGAATCTTACTGGTTGGCTCAAGTCACATGTCTATCTCTTCGTCCAATGAGCCTGTGACCAAGGGGCTGATGCCACCGCATGGGCAGAGCACTAATGGGTGGGGTCGTTGGACATTTGCTGTAGATAAGCGATAGTTCGACATGTGCAACAGGGAGAAGGCTTTTCCAGGAGGAGGGCACAACGTGGGCACAGGCTCAGAGGCGGGGAGTCGGCCCAGAGACTAAAGTCACAGTGAATCAACCAGCGGCGGAACCAGGGCTCAAACCCCTATTTCCTTTTCCCACCCACGCTCGGCTCATCTAGGGCGTAGGAGGGAGAGGAGGTAGAGGAGCAGGGAGAATGAAATCAAGAAATAACAGGCTTCGCAGGAGCGGTAATGACATTTTAACTTGAAAATTGCAAGGAGGTGTGGGGCTGTGGAGGCATATGCAAATTTCATGTAGAGGAGATGCAAATGAGTCTGCTCGCTCCTGCCTGGCGCACCTGGATGTGGCTCAGTGACAAATCCTAACGGGCACCGCGTGGCTCTGTGATTGATTATCCAGGCCAGCTGGGATGACAACTGCACTTCTCTCCTGGGAGCTGGGGGAGAGGTGAGACTGTTTTCAGGCAGCCCTGAGCGCCCTCTGATGGGGGACCCCGAGGCATGGCCCTACTTAGTTCAAGGACAGCAAATTTGGGACACATCTTTTACTTATATTCATACTGGCACCATGGCAGACATCCTTAATCAATCATAGAATTCTTTCCTACTGGGCCAATCAGGTGCTCTAGGCAGCCCCTACTAATCAAAAAAAGTTGGCATTCATCCATTCATCCATTCATTCATCTGACAAATTTTGTTAAGTTTCTTCCCTGTGCCAAGACAGGCTCAGTTCCTGCTCCACAAACTCACAGTTTAGTAAGCGATATGAGCATTAAGTAAAATATTGCAAAATGGCAATTGAGATACATGCTATGAAGGAGAATTACCTGGTTTTTCATAAAAGGAGGTGTTGACCACTTCGGCAAAGGCTGGCCCTGTTGCTGATAACTGAAGGAGAAGGGAGACTTAGCTAGCTGAAAAGGTGGAGGAAGAACATTCCAGGCCTTGAGACAAGACAGAGCTTGTAGAGGTTATCACTATGTGATTTTCGCCATGCACATGGTATTGGTAAATAAACATTTCTCTTGTAAAAAAAAAAGAAAGAAACAAAGAAAAAAAGAAAGAGCGAGCCGTAGCAGACACTGTCAACGCTATACCCGGATTCCCTATGACCACTTTTCGTTTCTGTGCATCTGTCTTCTGGCTTTTGTGTGTGCGTGTGTGCGCGTGTGTGTGTGTGTGTGTGCGCGCTAAGCAGCTTTATTGAGATATAGCTCACATACCATGCAATTCACCCATTTAAGTGTACAATTTAATGGTTTTTAGTATACGTACGGATATGTGCAATCGTAACCACAGTCATGGAACATTTTTATTATCTCAAAAAGAAACCCTGTACCCTTTAGGGATCACCCCCGTATCCCCCCACCTCTCCCACTCACCAGCCCTAAGCAGCCACTAATCCCCTTCTCTCTGTATAGATTTACATATTCTGGACATTTCATAAATATGGGATCATATAATGTGTAGTCTCTTAGGACTGACTTCTTTCATTTAGCATAAAGTTTATAAGTTCTTCTATGTCATTGCATGTATCAGTATTTCTTTCCTTAAATTATTTTAATTGTGTTTATATATATATATATATATATATAGCATTTGCCATTTTAACTGTTTTTAAGTGCACAATTCAGTGGCATTAATTACATTTGCAATGTTCAACCATCATCACTATTTCCAAAGCTTTTTCATCACTCCAAACAGAAACTCTGTATCCATTTGGCAATAACTCCCCATTCCCTTCTACACCAAACCACTGGTAACCTCTAATCTACTTTATGTCTCTATGAATTGCCTGTTGTAGTTATTTCATATAATGAAATCACGCAATATTGGTCCTTTTGTGTCTGGCTTATTTCACTCAGCATAATGTTTTCAAGGATCATCTATGTTGTAGTGTGTATCAGAACTTCATTCCTTTTATATGGCTGAATAATATTCCATTGTGTGTATTTGTCTATGTCTATTATATGTATGTATATAAAACAAAATGTGATATATATGTATATTTTGTTTATCCATTCATCTGTCAACGAACATGGATTATTTCTACCTTTTATCTCTTGCAAATAATGCTGCAATGAACATTGGCATACAAGTATCTGTTGGAGTCCCTGTTTTCAAATCTTTTGAATATATAACTAGGAATGAAATTGCTGGGTCATTCTATGTTTAACTTTTTGAGAAACTTCCAAACTGCTTTCCAAAGCAGCTGCACAATTTTGCATTCCCACCAGCAGTGCATGAGCATTCTGGTTTCTCCACATCCTCACCGACACTTATATGTCTTTTGACTGAAGCCACCCTAGTGGATGCGAGGTAATAGCTCACTGTGGTTTTGATTTACATTTCCCTGATGGCTGACAACGTCGAGCATCTTGTCATGTGCTCATCGGCCACCTGTACGTCATCTTTGGAGAAATGCCTATTCAGATGCTTTGTCCGTTTTCAAATTGATCATCATTATTTAGTTGTGTAAGCTTTTTATAGATTCTTGATATAGAAGATTATATTCTCTGGGCCCATCCCTGCAACTCTCTTCCAAGGACTGCTCTTGGGCCATGGGGACCCTGCTTTGTGCCACATGACTTTGCAGAGAGCCGGAAGTGCCTCAGAAGTGTAAAATACCCTCCAGAAATCCCCATGGGATCAGCAAGGCTGAGACTTGGTAAATTGCACTATAGCTTCCCTCCCTTCCCTGTCCGGTCTCCTTTCCTGGTTTCTCTTGTGACTGCCTCTTCAGTGAAGACGCAATTCAGATGCAATTCACCTGCTTCTGAATCCTCCTTGCCAAGTCAGCCTCTGAGGAACTCGACCTCAGACAGAGCTGAAAGCGAGGTAGTGTTGCTGGAACTCAGAAAACGTGGGGATTGGGGCGAGGCTAACGTGGAGTGCGGAGGCTGACCACACGGGGCTTTGTCGATCAAAGGGAGGGTTGGGTTTTTTTTACCTGGAGAGTTATGAGATGCTATTGGTCAGTATTAAGCGGGACTGACAGTATTTTACATTTCGCAAAGGCCCCCTAGTTTCTGTGTGGAGAACAGATAAAGGGGATCCAAGTGGCCGCAGGAAGACCACTGAGGATACTGTCATAGTTGTAACGGGAGAGAGGGCGGAGGCTGGAGTGAGGACGGGGAAGGTAGAGAGAGAAGTAGAATATTAGAGAGAGATCAGGGGCTGCAGATTTAGGGGTCAAAGGGAGGTTCAGGAACAACTTGCAGGCTTCCAGTCTGGGTACCTGGGTGGACAGTCAGTGCATAGGGAGGGAGGCAGGCCTGGGAGGGCAGACCAGGAGTTCCACATGCAAAACAACACCAATTTGCCTTCCCTGGTCTGGCCTATCCTTCCATTTCACAGACAGAGAAAGTGAGGCCTGAGGAGTGCATTGGCTCACCCAGGGACCCCCACCACACCCCAGGCAGAGAGGAATGGCACCCCAGGGGTCCCACTGCCTGGCCAGACACTTACTCTGCAGGGGGTTCACTGGCTCTGGCCTCAGAGAGCTATTCTTCAGCTGGGAGAGGGTGGGGCTTGGGGCCGGATGGATTTGTCCTGGGCTGGAGGCCAGTTCACAATCCCCGGAGAATAGAACATGCTTCGTGAGGTTAGACTGTACCCTGGCCCCAGCCAGCTGTTCCACTGGGAGCTGGGTAACTAGAAAGCACAAGGTGTGAGGGACCCACCTCACAGTGGCCTACACAATGGAGATTCGTCCACTCCCCTGACTTTGGCATTGATCCACAACCAGGTCCAGAGCCTGAGATTTCCCCTTCGTGACTCTCTTCGTGGTTGTGTGACCTTGGAAAAGTCACCTCCCCTCTCCAGGCTTCACTCTTCTTATCTGTAAAATGGGGACATCCCGGAGTATGACATCTGTGCCCCTCAGGGTTGTAGTAAGTATCAGGTGAGGAAAGGGACAGACAGACAAGTGCTTTGTAACGTGCAAAGTGCCTAGATTTCAGTATGGGCTTGGTCCTTCCTCCGGCCCAGCGGATTTTCGAAGCTTGGCTCCTTCACAAGATGCCTACTCCTCTGGGGGGAAGAAGGGCCTGGTGTGGAACTCGGGCATGCAGAGATTTTCTCCTGACCCAGCAGGCTTGACAAGTCCACTGAACAGATGGGAAAACTGAGGGGCACCCATCTACTCAGAGGCACCAGGCTGGGAAGCCTGGATTCAAAGGCAGGGCTCTCTGATTCCCAAGGTGAGAAAGATCCTTATCCACCCCATGGCCCCATTGGACAGATGGGGCAAACTGAGCACTAGTGAGGGGGAAAAGGCCTGCCTGGGGTCACCAGGCTGTTAGCAACAGGGCAGAAACGGCACCTGAGGTCCCTGACTCCGGGCTCTGCTCCTGCCGCCCCTTGCCTACCAACCCATTGAGCTCGAAAACAGGATTCCCATCACAGTGGGGTATTCACAGTCACATCACCGGCAGGCTTGGGGTTCCTTGTAAGCCCATCTTCTTCCACCAGGGCGGGCTGCAAATTTTGTTTAAAAATCCCATGGCCAGGGCACCATGGCCTCTGCCTCCTCAGCTCGGCCCCTCGAGGGCTGAAGATTTGCTGATCCAAAGCTACATCGTCACCTGTTGGGGATCCCCGGGGCGAGGCCATGCCATCCCCCCACCCTGGGCAGGTCTAAGCAAAAGCCACTAAATTAGGCCCAAGTCGAGTCCAGCTCTGCCCCTCAGTGTGACACTTGGTGACCTCTCTGAGTCTCGGTTTCCTCCTCAGTAAAATGGGATGGAATTAATACCAGCTTCACAGAGTTGTGAAAAACCAACAAGCTTCTAAAGGACTTAGTACGAAGCTAGGCACAAAGAAAATGCAAAAGAAACGTGAGCTATTATTATTCACTATTTTTGTATATTGTTATTATTACATTTCATTTTTATATCCCCTTCTCCCCCAGGGGATGCTGTGAGTAGACAGAATGTTGAGGTACAGTTCCTTTTGGAGACAAAGGGATGCACAAGGTGACCTTGGGGACCTCTTCTGCCCAAGGATTCTTGGATCACTCAGCCCCGCTACAGCCTCCCTTCTCCCTAACAGCAGCTGCGGTCTCTCACGAGTCGCTTTCCATCCTTGCACCCCAGGTTCCCCGGCTCCCTGCCTGTGGTCCCCACTGGCTGGATGCTGTTGCTATGGCAACAGCATTTTAAGAGCCTTCGGCCCCCCTCTGAGGCGACAGGCATGGATGGAGACGGGCTGATCAAACACCTCATGCATCCTTGGGCCTGTCTGAATGGAAGGCGGGGGAGTGCGGCAAGACTCAGAGCTGGCTCGGGCCCAGCCCCCCACTCGCTGAGTCACACAGGGGAACACCTGAGCAGCTGGCCACAAATGCAAGTTCTGGCCAGCCCACGAGTCTGATCTTAATTGTCTGGGGTGGGATTCCCTGGGAAGGCGCCTTTTGATCAGCTCTGCTGACAGTTCTGAGGCAGGCAGACCCTAGAGCACACTTGGGGAAATCTTGAGTCTTGGAAGATTCCGGAAGCCATCTTGGATACTGAGTGTGTAACTCTGTTTGCTGCTCCAGGCCGGCCTGTCTCCCCTTCCACAGCCTCACGGTGGAGGACATGTGTCCCCAGCCTCCTCCCTGAGCCAGGAGACTTCTGGGCTAGGGTACCAGGAGGCCATCTTGGTCACGCGTCCTGAATCAGAAGGTGGCAAACTCAGGGCAGTGACGCTCAGGTGAGCCGCTGGCAGGGGCTGCTCTAGGCCGTGTGGAAGGCGGGGCTGCCTCTGGACACTCAGAGGGGCTTCGTCCCACTGTCCCCGGTCACCTGCTGAATGAGGACGGTGCTCGCTCCCCTCGCTCGGCCCCAGCCGCCCACAGAACCTCAGTGGCGCTGGGCGCCAGAGGCCGTGCCTACGGAGAGCTGGGGCTGGGGGACGGTGAGGGAGGCGGGAACCTCAGAGGGGGAGAAGGTTCTCTCTGGAGAACAAGGACAAGATTCTGTAGGGTTCCTTGAATTTGTGAACGACGAACGACGGCCCACGCCCGCTGCAGGGGCCGGGTTTGGTGGAGCGCAGCACACACGCCCTCGGCCTCCCGCGCACACGACCTGGGCCTGCGGACAAACACCCCGGCTCCCTCGCCCCTTGGGTGCGGTCACTCTGGGGCGTGTCCTCGTGTTCTGTGCCGTCTCCTGGTCCCCAGCAGGGTGGAGCTCCAGTTGCCCCCACGGTAATTTGCTTGACAACGTATTTATTCCGTCCCCAGAGTCACCTCCCTACCCCCTTACAGTGGTTCCCAGGATCTCCAGCAAATACGCTTACACCCGAACCCTTGTCCCAGGGTCTGTTTCTGTGGATCCCTAAGACAAGGGGCCACTTCTGAATCTCCCCCCCCCATGGACTCTGTGTGACAGCAACTCGGGCCCAAAGGGAAGCCATGTGCTTTCCTGAACCCCAGCGGGGTGTCTGGCCTGCCCAGAGGGAGACCTCCGGCAGGGCTGTAGCACCAGGTGTTCCCTCGGTGAGGCCCCGGAGCACGGAGCGATGGCCTGCTTACCGTGTCCCGGCTCCGGCCCCCACTCACACTATTCTGCATGTGCGAGAGCCGGGTCTTCCAGTTTTCCGGAACCCAGAGCAGGTCCCTGGTTCTCACCCTCCTAGCACAGGCAAAATGCAAATCCTGTGCTCCATAGTGTCATCTCGGTGGGCCTGGCCCCGGCTCCCAGCTCCCCGGAGGCTGGCGCAGTTGAAGGGGGCTCCCAGCTAGAGGGGTACATGGGGACTTGTCTAGGGTGAGTCCTCCAGAGATGTCTGTGAGTCTGTCCCCTCTGAGGAGAAGCTGCCTCCAGTGGGGTGAGGGGCCAGGTTCTGCCTGGGGGGCCGCTGCCAGGAGAAGAGGGTGACAAGAGAACGCTCAGGGCCAGGGTCAGGGAGCGCGTGGTGGCCTGGGCCTTCAGCGGCCTCTATAGCCTGGCCCGCTTCCCGGAAATGTCTGTTCTGCCCCGCTTTGGTGGCCTGAGGAGGCCAACAGGACTTTGGCAAACGGTTTGCACCCGGAGAGTCCTGCAGGGGCAGGTCCCACCTCCCCTTGGAAAGGACTTCTCCACCCGGACCCTGGCCCTTGGCAGCTGCCCCTCTTGGCTCCGGGTGTGCCCAGCGGGCAGCAGGAGCCGCCGGGCACGGGCAGCGGCTCAGTGCCTTCTGCAGGAGGGTCTGGATCTCCTCGTGTCTGACCCGGGCCTCCTCCCACAGGTCCCGGCCCAGGCCTGGCCGGCTCAGGGAGGCCACCTGCAGCCCCATGGCCGCAAGCTTCTCAGCGGGGAACTCAGACGCCAGTCGCTGCAGGTAGCGGCAGAGGCGACGCTCGTCCCCAGGGTTGGCCCTTCGGCCCTTGCCCAGCCTGAGCTGGGTCATCAGGTCCTGACAGTCCATGTGGAACCAGGTCATCTGGGGACAAGAAGAGAGGGAGGAGGGGGCTCAGGCCGGGAGTGGAATGGTGGGGGCTCCCTGAGGACAAGGACGTGCCTCTTGGAGTAAAGAGAGGCCGCGGTGAGTGAGCGTGGCCAGGCCGAGGTGGAAGTGCCCAGTCAACCTGAGGGCCCCACTCAGCTTGGCCGCAATGTTCTCTGCTGACTACGATGACAAGGATTCCCTTCTCTCCCCGGGGTACATGCACCTGCCACCTGGGAATAGCCCCCAGCACCCTTAGCCTCTTCAGGCACCTTCTAATAGACCTGTGGGCCACTCAGGACTTGCCTCTCTCTGGGGCTCAAGTTTCTTCTGTGGAGTGGGCGTTGCATCGATGATCATGAAATGCCTTTTGAGAGCCGAAAATGTGGTCCCGTGAATTGTGTTCACCCCTACTGGTGGTGCTTAGTCTGGCTAATGTTTATTGAGCGCTGTTTGTCAGGCTCTGTGTGTCTCGTGTACAGTCACACCAAGCTGTGCCGGTGTGCCCATTTTACAGAGGAGGAAACTGAGGCTCAGAGAAGTGAAATCGCTTGCCCCAGGTCACGCAGCAAGTCAGGGAGGCGCTGGGATTCCGCCTTGGGTCTATCCTGCTTCAGGGCGAGTGTCCTCCAGGCACAAGAAGGAGAAGCTGGCCCAGACAGGGGAGTTTCACAGAGCAGTGACACAGCGAGGCTGTGTCACGGTGGCACAGTCGGCCGTGCCAGGCCCGGCGCCCCCCTCACTCCCGCCGGGCCTCTGCCCCATTTTGTGGTTCTGCCTGTCCCCACTTCCCCCACAAAATGTCTGCAGACGGCAAAGGAGCCAGCGCGTTCCAGCAGCCCGTGGAAAACATGATCTTTCTCTCCATTAATTTAGAGCCCGACAGCAGGCAGTTAGGCTGTGGGGGCTGGAGAGCCATTTTCTCCAAAGAGACCATCTTTCCGTGGATTAAGGGAACTTGTCTTTAGATAAATGGCTTCATATTCGCGGGAGCACACGGAGCTCATGGCAGGGAACGGGCTCCATAAATCTCCGTGAGCGGCACGATCGTGTTATTATTATTTAGCAGCAAACTGCCGCACCCACGCTGCCCACCCAGCCCCGGGCTGTCCTGCGTGTCTGTCTGTCTGTCTGGGGCTCGACCTTACAGGCCAGGCTGGACGAAGAGGGACAGCAGCTCAGAAATCATCTTGCCCAGCCCCTCGAACAGACTGAAATTCAGAGCCACAGAGGAGTTGGCCGAGGAGGGACTCAAAGTCAGGGCCGCCACCGCCCGCTGTGTGATTCCTAGGCCCGGGACAGACGCCGCCTGCTCACAGGCCACCCCCAGCCTCGCCCGTCTCTCCTCTTCCCCTCCACTCATGAGGCCGGTCGTCCACAGGCTCTTTGGGCCCCACGTGCCTGCCCTGCAGATGGAGCCAGGGCCAGCTCAGACCCCGTGCCTGCCGCGGGGAGCTCCCCTCACAGGTGACATGCAGGAGACAAGCAAGTGACAAACATCAGAATGATTTCAGATCACTGTGAGCACTGCCAAGTGAGAAAGCAGGGTGGGGAGAGAGAACCAGGTGCACGGCCAAGCCCCCGGGAAGGGCCTCTGTGAGGAGGGGACGTGGGAGCCCAGAGCAGAGGAAACCGCCGGACAAGGGCGAGAGCCTCCCAGCCTGAGGGATCGGCAAGCGCAAAGGCCTCAGAGCTGGTGCAAGTTTGGTTGATCGAGGGAAGGACAGTGGGGCTGAAATTGGCTGAAAGCAAAGGAAAGAAGCTTCCGGATGCCTTAACTGTTGAGGCATTACTCCTCCTCTTCCTCTTCCTAATGATAATGATAATATTGGTGTTAATAATAATTCCAGGCTGCGCGCAGTGGCTCGTGCCTGTAATCCCAGCACTTTGGGAGGCCGAGGTGGGAGGATTGCTTGAGTTTGAGACCAGCCTAGACCACATAGCAAGGCCCTGTCTCTACAAAAAATTTAAGAATTAGCTGTGGGGTGGGTAGTGATGGCACATGCCTTTAGTCCCGCCTCTGCGGGAGGCTGAGCAGGAGGATCGCTTGAGCCCAGACTTAGAGGCTGCAGTGAGCTGTGATCGCAACGCTGCACTCCAGCCCGGACAGAGTGAAACCCTGTCTCAAAATAATAATAACAATGAAAATTCCAAATTTGAGCAAAGCCCTGAACGAGGGGCTACTTCCATTTAATTTAATTCTCTCACTACCTGGCAAGGCTGGCACTAGAGCCAGATGATCTGAGTCTGAACCTCAGCTCTGCCACTCTGCTAGCTATGTGACCCTGGGCGAGTTCCCTGACCTCTCTGTTTCTTCATGTGGAAATGGGCATCATCACAGTCCCTGCCTTATAGGATTGGTGTGACAGTGAAACGACACGTGAAATGACTAGAACAGGGCCTGGCACACAACAAGACTTACAGAACCATTAACTCTTATTATTATAGTGAGCGTGTGGTCATGGTCACGTGGTCACGCAGGCACACGAGGCCCCTGACTATATGTCTCGGATTCCGCCCTTATCTTGCTCCTGACTCCATACAGCCGGGACTGGGGGATCCCTCTGCGGCCGACATCTGCCGCCCTCGTCTGCTGCCCCAAGGAGACAGAGAGTGTGCTGTCCTCCCCGGGCCCCAGGCGTGAGCTGACCGGAGTCCCTCCTGCTGCCCTCTGGAGCTTCCTGTGTTCTCTGTCGCCTCCTGCTGGGCCGGCCTGACAGCTGGGAGTCGGGGGTCAGGCTCGACTCACGCTCTGTCCTTAGTGCCGAGTGCGAGGGGCAGCCGAAGATGCTGGGCCTGGGCCAGCCATGTGGGTCTCTGTCCCAGCTGGGTCACACTCTCCCAGGCTGCTCCCTTGTCCCCGTAGGCCTCAGTTTCCCCATTAGAAAAATGAGGTGTTTGGCTTGGTGGATTTGGAAAGTGTAGGGGCTCTTACATCAAATCCTGCTTGACCACTGACCCTCTGGGCAACCTTGAGCAAGTCACTTCCCTCTCTGGGCCTCAGTTTGCTCGTGCTGGTGCCCCGGCTCGTAGAGACGCGGCGAGGGTGAAAGCAGGTAAGGTGTGTGAGCCCCGCAGGAGGGTCTGGCACGGAGCACACGCTCGTAATGTGGGCTGCCCTCCTGAGAACCTAAGCATCATCTTCAGCGTCATCCCGCTGCTGGATACGGCGTCTGTCGCCGTGGCTCCTCCTTTGGAGAAGGACATCTGTGTTCAATCCCAGCTCTCCCCCGTCCCACTGCTCTCTCCTCTTCACGGCACTTTGGGGAATGGATCACGTAGAGCCCAGTGCTGTGTCCAGGCCGCTCTCTGTCCCCACTCCACCTCCGGCCAAGGGACAGAGGGGTCTGTGCGGGGGGGCCACAGGGCTCACCTTCTTGCAGAAGCGGTGCAGGTGGAGCAGCGTCTCCAGGTCCGTGCGCTGCCGCTCGGCCGCCATGTAGAAGTGGGTCAACTTAGCCTGGAAGGCCCGCTGGGTAGAGGCGAAGGCTGCCAGCTCCGGGAGCGCTGCTCCTCCTAGCTCCCCGGCCCCTCCGGCTGCGGCTCCCAGCTGGGCCGCCTGCTTGGACAGCTCCAGGCCTCGGCGGTACTGGGCCTGGGAGGGAAGGGGAGGGCCGTCCACTGAGCTCCCACCTCGGCTGGGGCCTCCCTCAGAGCTCAGGAACCTCCCGCTGCCCTGCTGCTGAGACTTCCTGAGCCTCAGTTTCCTCATCTGCAAAATGGGGACCCTACTAGCACCCACCTCCCAGGACTTAGCTCGTGGTGAGGGTTTAACAAATATTACGGCCTTGGCGGTTCGCTTTGCCCAGGTGGACTCTGCTTAGGTGTCACTTCCTTCTGGAAGGTGTCCCTGACCCCGAAGTCTGGGTGAGAGGCCCCTGCTCTGAGTCCCACAGGTCTCCCTCTCCACTTCCCTGGCCTGGGAGTTTCCTGAGCCCCAGGGTCCCCCACACTCCATGCAGCTTCCCTGCCCTGCTGTCCCAGGCTGACTTAGTAAGTCTAGGGAGAGGCCCTGGAATCTGAATTGTAAGAAATCCTCTGGGAATTCTGAATCTTCTTTGGACTTCGCTCTGGGAGGGCTTCCTGGAGGAGACAACACCTCAGCCGAGCCCTTGTGGTCCACGCTGGTCTCCTCACTGTCTCTTTAAGTTTCCTTGCACTTTCCCGCCTCCACATCTGTGCCCTGGCAGTGCCACCCCTCCAGTGCCCTCGCCATCTGTGCCAGCCCTGCTCCTCGGGCTTCCGGAACGCACCGCAGCCCGAAGGAAGAAGTCCTCGAACTCCACATGGGCTTTCTCCACCGCGTCCAGACTGCCGTCTGTAGGGGTCAGCGCCTGCAGGCACCGGCTTCCTTCCTGCTCCATCCAGTCGCCGACCTGGGGCAAGCGAGGGAGGTTCGGACACAGGCGCTGCTGGGGAGATGCCCCTTTGCCAGCCCCCCAAGCCCCGCTTCCTTGGAGGCTGAGGTCTTCTGTCCTTGGCCATTCAGGCCTGGACCACCGGCCTGGACTGAAACCTGGGGAAGGTGACTGCAAGGTCTCGGTCTTAAATGTCCAAAGGAGAAAGGACCCCAGGGCCATGTGGCCTGGTCGGCGCCCTACGCATAGTAGGCCCTCGGTGCACACTGTTGTCTGAATGGAGCCACAGGGTGGCAAACCACTCAGCGCCACCAATCACAAAAGGGACGGCCTTGAGGCTCGCTTGAGCCCAGGAGTTCGAGCCTGCAGTGAGCTGTGATGACGCCACTGCACTCCAGCCTGGGTGGCAGAGCACAAAGGGACACATCGGCAGTCAGACAGCGCGGTGCCAGGTGTGAGTTCCAGGATCAGATCCCCAGGTATGCAATCACGGGCAGGCGACATAACATCTCCCAGCCTCGGTTTTCTCATCTATGCAGTGGGTGAAATCCTAACACCTTCCCCACAACGCCGGTAACAGATGAAGTTGGAGAGCAATGATGTCCTTAAAGGCTGTGGCCCAGGGCTTAGCACACAGTTGGTGCTCAGTAAGTACAGCTCCATAAGCGTAGCTCACCCATCAAGTACTTACTGAGAGCCATGTCACGTGCTGTGCCCCAAGGATGCCTGCCTGGCCCTCGAAGCCAGGCTGTGTCCGTCCACCCGGCCAGGGCTGGGCCTGGAGCGGAGAGGCAGCCAGGCAGAGCCCCACGTCCCAGGCCTCCGCTCTCACCTGGTGGATGGCGGCTTCCAGGCGGCCCAGACGGACGCGGAGCTCCAGCCTCCCCAGGAGGTTGTTGGACGCAGTGGCCAGGACATGAAGCTGCTCGTCCACGAGGCTGTACAGGGCGGTGGCTTCAGCCAGGTGGCTCCTGGGAGGGGTAGGAGGCTGAGAAAAGGCCTGTGGCGCCCTCCTCACCCCCGCACCCCTGCCCAGCGTGGCCTGCCCCCCAGCTCCGGGGCCCCAGCCTGGGTTTCCAGCTGCTGACGTGGGCAGGTCCCTGCACATCTCTGGGCCTCAGCCTTGGCCTTCGTGGGACTGGGAGGGGCAGGGGAGGCGGCAGGAAGTGAAATGAGCCTCCCCCTTTCCTAGGAGGATGTGAAGCCAGCGTGGACAGATCTGGGTTCAAATCCCAGCCTTGCTGCCTCCTAGTATGAGACTTGGGGCAAATTTCTCAGCCTCTCTGTGTCTCCGTTTTTTCATCTATAAAGTGGGGATAATAACAAAACCCACTCCACAGAGCGGTTGTGAGCATTAAATGCTATAACACCGTGGCTCTCAACCCTGGCTCCACATTAGAATCTGACCTGGGAACTTTTAAAAATCTCAGTGCCCTTACCAAGTGGCAAGTCGGTACAAAAAAAACCCTCAGTGCCCAGGCCCTACCCCAGGCCAACTAAGTCAGACTCCCTGAGCGGAGCCAGACACCAGACACTGGTGCTTTCCGAAAGGCCTCTCTCATGCATGCGAAACACTCCACACGGTGCCCAGCACACGACGTTCGTCAGCGCTCTCTCTTCCCAGGGCAGTGATGGTGAGTAGCTGCGCCACACCCCTCCACCTGGAGCCTCCATTTTGCAGATGGGAAAACTGAGGTCCTTGGAGAGGAAATGACTTCGGATGGGAGTTTGAGTTGGAATCCAGTCCAGGGTTGTTTCTGCACGTAATTTTTTAAAATGGCCAAAGCCACAAGACACACAGGAAGGGGTGTGGATAGGATTTCCAGGCCTGGCCATACCAGCGTGAAGGGAGGATCTCAAATTCCACTCCACCCTCCCTGCCCTGGAGGAAAATGGAAAGGAGGTTGGAGAAAAGCTTGCTTTCCTGGAGGGCGCCCCGCTCTGCCTGGGGCCTCCTCAGCTGACCGCAGCTCCCCACAGGTCGCCACCCTTCCAGGGAGGGGGTGAGGGCCCAGGATGCATAAATGGGATAGAAAATGCCAGCCCACCTGGTGGTGGGGGGCACGGAGGGAGCGGGGCAGGCGGGGCTGCGGGCCGTGTGCAGAACAAACACAGACAGAGGCTCTTGTGGGCCCACAGTGCCCCCTGGTGGAGCTGGAGGGAACTAAGGTGGACCAGAGGAGCCTGGGCCGGGCAGGTGAGGCACAGGGGCAGGCTGGGAAAGACAGTGCCAGCCCCACCCGCACTGCAAGGGGAAGGGGGATGACCCGCTGTCAGTGCTCCCACCGCGTGAACCGGTCCCTGAGTCTAGTGATGCAGCTCAGGATGGCATGTTCAAGGTTCTGGGGCTGCCTGGGTTCAAGTCCTGGCCCCCCACACACTCCAGCTGTGTGACCCTGGGCTAATCACTTGCCCTCTCCCTGTGCCTCAAGCTTTGCCACTGTAAAATAAGGATAATACCAGGGTCTACCTCGGGAGTGGGAATTAAGTGAGTTAATATTTGCAAAGCCTCTAGAGCGATGCTGTATACATACTAAGTGCTATTTAGGTGTTGCTTCAATAAACAAATTGTTCTTAAAAGCTTATGCAAACTTTGCACTTGGCTCCTGAATATAAGGAGCTGTGTTCTAATAGAGAGAAAACATTTTCAATTACTGACCAATTTAATCACTTTCCCCCACCCCCTAAATTTACGAAGTCGGTACTTTCCAGGAATGCCCATTACTTACTCTGTGGCTCCAAGACCCCTGACACACTGCGAGGTTCTCCCAGCAAGACTGAGAGCCCCTGGGAAGGCAGGGCCATGGGGGTAGAATGCTCAGATGGCCTGGCTTCAAGTCCCCAGCTGGCCACGGCCCAGAGGTTATTTCACTTCGCTGAGCCTCAGGTACCCAGCGGCCAGTGAGCGCGGTGTGGTTCTCACTTGGCTCTTGCCAGAATAAATAAGACAGGCCCTCGAAGCAGCTCACCCGGCGTACGAGCCAGAAAAAGCACTTGGTCCGTGAGGGTGACCAGAAATGGGCAGGGCTGAAGAGGGCTGGAGCTGAAGGAGGGGCGGCAGGGAAGAGATGAGGAACTTGCCAAGGCGGAAGGGGGGTGCCCATGGGTAGGCCTCAGCCTGGGATACAGACTCTGCACACGTCACGATGTGTCCCCCTTGCTGGGGTGGCCCCAGCCCCGAGTTCCCTGGCCACAGAACAGGATGGGAGTCAGGCAGGAAAGGCCTGGATGTCCGTACCTGACATCAGGGTTGAAGTCCAGCCTGCTGGCCTCGCGCCGCAGCCTGGCCAGGGTGGCTCCACCTTCCCGCTGGAGGCTTAGTAGGCCGGGGTCCCTCAGCACAGCCTCCATCAGCTCCTTGGACTTGCTTAGGCACCTGGTGGCCTCCTGCCAGCACAGAGAGGCAGGCCCTGAGGCCCCATCCCCACTCTCCCTCTGCAACCTTCTAGGGCTCCCCACACCCAGATCAAGCTTGACATCCCCAGTTCGGCATTCAAGGTGCTCCCGAAAGTCTGTCCTTTCTGTCTCTACAACATCTCCTAGAGCCACTCCCTCTCTTATCACCATGGCAACCTCACTGGTCCAGGCTCCATCATCTCTTACTGGGACACCCAGCCCAGCCTCTTCACTCACCTCCTTGCTGCCCTCTGGCTCCCCCTACAGTTTGTTCTCCACATGGCAGCTGAACGGATCTCAAAGTGCAAATCTGATCGTCCCCCAGTTGGAGAGAGTGCAGTGGCTTCCCTGCCCACTTAGAATCAAAATCCAGCCCAAATCCTCCTTGATCTGACTCCTGCTGGATCTAGATGACCCTCCAGTGCTCCTCTCCTTCTCCTTCTGTACCACTCATTCTGCTCCACACTGACCTTGCTATTCCTGAACACCCCAAGCATAATCCCATCTCAGGGCCTTTGCACATACTTGCCCTCTGCCTGGAGCACAGACCCCCTCAAAGTCATGCTCCTTCTCAAACTTCAGGCCTCAACTTAAATGCCATCTCTTCAGAGAGGCCTTCCTCCTTTCCCATTATTCTCAATCTTACTTCCACGGCATTTGGCACGATTTGTAACTACATATCCATTTCTTTGTTTACTTTTTAAATGACTGCATCTGCCGCTGCACCGCGAGCCCCACGAGGGCAGGGACAAGTCAGATGCCCCAGGCTGGGTCTCCAGTGCAGGACACACAGTAGCCGTCCCCAAAATATTAGTCACATGAATGAATGAAAAACGGGGATGATGACACACCCCCCTGGCTGTCCCCTTGACCACATTCTTGTCCATGGAGTCTGGAGTGTGGTGTGGCTTCCCCACCCCATGCTCCAAGCTCACCTGGATCCCCCCGGGGGGGTCAGCCTTCTCGAACTTCTCGATGGAAGCCTGTAGCAGAGAGGAGGCTTGGCGGAGGTCAGCGAGGAAAGGGTCCAACTTCTGCAGGACAGAGGCCAGAGTGAGAGTGTCAGCCCAGGCCAGTGCCTCCCCCATCCAGGAGGACACAGGGAAGGCATAAGGCAGTGGTTCTCAAACTTCAGCTGTATCCGATCAGCTGGTTAAAACAGACTTCCAGGTCCTACTCCTGAGTTTTGGATTCAGTTCCTCCGGGGTGGGGATTAGAATGTGCATGTCTTACAAGTTCTCAGGTGTTGCTGTTGCTGCTGGCCTGGGGGACCACACTTTGGGAACCACTGGTGTTGGGAATGAGAGGGGGGGGAAGAAAGAAGACAGGCCTGAGCTACTCCCAAAGCTGATGGGGACACAGTAGGGGGAAGGGAAGAAAGGGAAGGGACAGGTTGGGCTTGGGGGACATCCTCTGCCGGGTCCCACTTCAGCCCAGCTCCATCACTTACAGGCTGTGAGAACTTGGGCAAGTTACTTAACTTCTCTGTGCCTCCGCTTCCTCCTCTGTAAAATGGGGATCACGGTAGTTCCTGCCTTATAGGGTTGTGTGAGGATTAAACAGATTAATTTGTGCAAGGCACTTAGAATTGAGCCCAGCATGTATAATACTGTTAGTCGCCATCATTATCAGTTTCATATTCTGGGTCTATAGGTAAGATTTCATTTAAAGGAAAGGTTCTAAAGCAAAACTATATCCAGCATTCCCACTACTGGGTATCTACCCAAAGAAGTCATCATATCAAAAGATACCTGCACGTATATGTTTATTGTAGCGCAATTCACAATATCAAAAATGTGGAACCAACTAAAGTGTCCACCAACGAGTGGACATTCGTTGGTCACTCATCCTGATGAGTGGATAAAGAAAATGTGGTGTATATACATATATACACCATGGAGTACTACTCAGCCATCAGAAAGAATGAAATGATGTCTTTTGCAGCAACCTGGATGGAACCGGAGGCCGCTGTCCTCAGCGAAGTATCTCGGGAATGGAAGACCAAATACTACATGTTCTCACTTCTGAGTGGGAGCTAAGCTATGGGTGAGCGTGGCCATATGAGTGGAATAATAGACACTGGAGACTCCAAAGGTGGGCGGGGGGCAGGAGAGGAAAAACGACCTATTGGGCACAATGTACGCTGTCCGGGTAAGGGGTGCACTAAAAGCCCAGACTTCACTACTATTCAGTATACCTGTGTAACAAAACAGCATTTGCAGCCCCTAAATATACTGAAATAATTTTTTAAAAATAAAATTAAAATCCAGTTCAGAAGCCACTGGATTCATGGGAGGCCTCTAGAGAGGGAAACCAGGAGGGTAGGGGACAAGCAGGAAGGGAGACTTTTCAACATACACCCTTTGGTACCATTGGAGATTTGAGTACATTGCCTATTCAAAAGCACAATTTTAAAAAGATCATGTAGGCAAAAAGCAAATAAACCACCCCGTTAGACTGTTAGTATGGGCCTGTGCTTCTCCGCAAGGGGTGACTTTGCCCCCCAGAGACATTTGGCAATGTTGGGAGACATTCGTGGTTGTCATTTGTGGGGTGCTGTCACAGAGTGGATAGAGGCCGGGGATGTGCTAAACACGCTACAAGGCACGAGACAGCTCCCACCAAAAAGGAATTATCAGCCCCAAAATGTGAACAGGTTGAGGCTGAGCAACCCTGGTCTGGCGAGAACCCTGGGCCGGCATTCGTGGGTGCTGGCTTCAGTGTGGTTCAAGCCTCTAATCTCCTGTGTGCTGTTGTGCAGGTCAGCCCTGTCCCGTGTGTCCCCATGTGTTAAACTGGGCATAAAATGTCCCCTCTCCGCGTTGTGGTGGGGAGAGATTGTGACCACGCTGGAGAGGAGCCCAGCACTGACAGTTTCCTTATTTCCTTCCTCTCAACCAGGGGGAGCACATCTGCCGCTCCCGCCAGCCCCCGAGCGCCCGTGCTGTGCGGCTTCACGGAGCAGACGCCTGTAAATTTACTTTCAGTGAATACAGACATAGTTCTTAGCATGTCCCACATACTCTTCTAAGCTCTTCACCCTCATTAACTCAATTAATCCTTACAAAAAGCCCATGAAGAGGTACTATTATCACCCCCCAACTTGCTGCGAAGAAAACCAAGGCTCAGAGAAGGTAAGTAACTTACCCAAGGTCACACACAGAGCTGGGATAGGAACCCACACAGTCTGGCCTCAGAGCCAGAGCTCGTAATCATCCCACTCTGTACCTTCATTGTATTAATAAACCTTTGCCGAATGTTTGTTTTTGAGCCTGGCAGGTTGACGGGTCCACGGGGCAGGACAGGGAAGGCAGGAAGGGAAGTGAGGGTCAGGGGTCATAGGCCGTGACGGTAGACACCTGGAAGAATTGCACCCACTCGCTGTGGCAGTCGGGGAAGGGGCCTTCCAGGGCTGCGGGGAGCTGGCCGGGGTCCACGTAGTGGCTGAGGGCCTTCAACGAGGTCAGCACCTCCACCTGCAGACAAAAGAAGTAAATCAGGAGGACCAGGGACTCAGCGTGGGGACAGAGATTGAGAGGGTCCTTCTGAGATCCCTGCCCTAGCCCCATTCCACCCCCCACAGGCAAGGCTGACTCTGGCTTTAAGAGTTGCTCTGTGAGCAATCAATCTTCTCTGGAAGCTCCGACAAATCAAAATGCAGAACCAGGCCCTGGTTAAGAAATGGCATATAAACAGCACTCGTACTGACACTCTCCCAGCCTGTGCCCAAGGCAGACATCACTAATCAATCACAGCACTTGTGCCCCCTGAGCTTGGGTCTTTCCCAGCATAGCTCTCCAGGCGATCACACACACTGATTGAAGCTGGCCCTTGTGATGAAACTTCTTTGTCCTCCTTGCACTGTTCTCTGGTGATCCACCAAGGGCTGTCCCCTTCTTGGGGCTGATGAGAAAAGTCACCAAATCCTAATTGTGTCCTCTAAGACACGGAAGAGGAACTAGGTGACTGCTTCTCCCAGGTAGTGAAGTTCGAGGTTAATTCTGGGAATAGCTTCAGATACCTAGGCGTGGGATTGAATGGATTCTGTGGTTTTATGGACCCATTTGTTGTCCCCGCTATGGGCCAGCAGCACCAGCAGCACCTAGGAACATGTTAGAAATGCAGAATCCCAGGCCCAGAACACTTAATCAGAACCTGCACTTTGATGAGCTCCCCACAAGATTCATGGGCACATTACAGTTTGAAAAGCACATCTCTAGCTCACAATGTGCCTCTTTACTAACCGGGAGGAAGAGGGAGAGCTTTTAGATCACTTCCCAAAGCAGGGCGGAGGGCCGGGCGCCCACCCTCATTATCATGGTATATGGCATTAATTAAAGGCAGCCGCAGGGCTCTTTCCTGCAACGTCACAAATCAACTCTGCATCTGTATTAATCAGGGAGAGAAATACAGGAAGAGCAGGTCCAGGCCACAGTATGGAAAAGGCACTGGGCTGCAAGTCAGGCGACTCCAGCTCTGTGTCTAGCTTGCCGTGTGGCCTTAGGCCTCAGTTTCCCCGTCTGAAAAGAAAGGGGGAAGGGGTTGACTGGATGCAGCTTTTCAAATAGGTTTCATGCCATGTGCAACTCCTGATAGCGGGGCAGCCCCCACCGGGAGTTGCCAGGATTGCCAGGGAGAAACCGTTCTGAGACAGCGGGACGGTGCCTGCCACGGAGCGGGACGGCAGAGCTGCAGCGCCCGGGCCTCATGTTTATGGCCCTACACGAGATTATTTCCAAGCCTCTTCTAGCTCACGAACGCAGCAATTGTTCATCCCTTCGCCCCGGCTCAGCTCAAGCCCAGCGCCTCCCCTCACCTGGATGTCGAGGAGAGCCTGCAGCTGCAGAGCAGCCTCCTTCTCCCCCAGGAAGAGCACAGCTCCCATGGAGGCTGGGGCCCGAGCCTGCCAAAGAGAGCCACTTCAGCGTCGCCGGCCAAGCCTTCGCCGAGCCTCCGCTTCATCTCCTCCTCCTTCCCCGCTAAGATGCAAAGGGGCCACAGGACAGGGTGGGGCACCCCCCAAGACTGAGGCCTTGGGGTGATAGGTTTCGATGGCAAATCATTGGAAGTCAATTGAGCAGCAGCAGGTTCAAGCTGCGTTGCAATCTTCCTAGATGACCCGCCCCTCTGGGCCTCAGTTTCCCCATCTCTACAGCCAGGAGATCAGGCCATGAGGTAAGCATACGCCAAACCTCCATTTACTCTGCTGCCCACAGTGGCTGATTAGGAACCTCCTCCCTCCTCCATTGGCAGTTGATGAGGTTTCTGTGATCTAAGTCTAAGCCAATCAGTGCGCCGCATTCCCCTGGCCACAGGGACCGGGTGATGGATGGACACCTGGACCAACTGGGACCAATGAGACACAAACTTTTGCTGGGACCTCAGGGGAAAATAGTCTCTCACTCTTTCCTGCTGGATTTAAATGAGAGGCCATGCGAAGTTGGAGCTGCTGGGAGCTGTGCTGCCACCAACGGGAGGTGGGGGTGGCTCTCTGAGAGTGGGAAAACGGGCCAGAAGTGGAGAGAGAGGAGGTTGGTCCTGGTGACAATATTTGAGCCCTGGATCAAGCTTTACTTGAAGCCGGATTAGCTCCTGGACTGTCGAGTTACAGGAACCAAGGAGCATCCTTTTTCTTTAAGCCTGTCTGGGCTGGGGTTTCTGTTAGTTGTCATAAAAGTCCCTGCCTGGGAGTCCTGGTTCCATCCCTGAGCCTCCAGGGCTCTGTGAAGGTCAGAAGGTCCCCGGTGGCTCCCAAGACCCGCCAGGCTGAGGCGCTCCACCTCCCACTCACCTGGGTGGCCTGCAGGGCACTGACCAGACCCGGCTGCGGGGGCTGTTTCCTGGCATCAATCACGACCGCCAGCCCCTTGGCGTTACCTTCGGGCCTGTGGGTGGTAAACAGAATTGGCAGTCTAGCTGGTGGCCTGGGGCTCCCCAGAGGGGAAGGACCTAGCGGAAGGCGAGGGACGCTGGCTGCGAGAAGCCCTGATTTATTGGCGACCGCTTCATCCTGCAAGACCGAGTCCCAGGGCCGCCCTCCGGGAAGCCCTCCAGATTCTTCTCCAGGCAGAGCCATCGCCCCACCTCGGTGCTTCCGCGGTGCCTCCTACAGCCTCGCTCACGGCCCAGCGCCCCTAACCGCAGCCACCAGCCCAGCCGCAGCGGGGAGTCGCCCAGATTCACCCGCTACTTTTGTCTGGGCAGAACCCTCACTCTGTTCAAGAATCCAGCCAATGTGCACCCAGAGCACAAGTGGAAAAACAAGCCCAGCACTCAAGATCCTAGTGTGCACTGCACTCGACAGTTTACTTTGCTCATTCCCCTTCGTCCCCATCACTTGGGACCCCACTAGTGGTCAGAGCCCCCTTGGTCACCCCCTGTCTTCAGGTGAGCCTCAGAGGGGGCGGGTACTGCCCCAAGGTCACATAACACGTTTGTAGGATTCCAGGGCTCTGTCTACCATGCTGGCCACTTCCCAGCACAGAAAAGGGGCCCCCTCCCAGCACAGAAAAGGGGGCCCCATCTCCCCCTCAGGCCAGAAAAGCCTCTCCACCTGGGACAAAAGCAAGAAAAATCTCAGTGGCCAGCAGGTGGCAGTGATGGCTCCTGTGGGTCAGGGTGCATGAAGAAGGTTCCAAAGGGTTCCATACATCCCTCCCCATCTCCCCCCAGGGGCAGACCTCTAGGTTGGATTGGGACCTGTTAGCCAGTCCTGAGTGACACCACCTTTGAGACTGCCCTGGCCGGGGGCTGGATCCCAGAGGAAAAGATGGTGCCACTTCCCCAGCCAGTCCAATGCAGGAACTCTGCATGCTGGTGGGAGGTGGTGTTAGAAATCAGCCCAAGTCACTCATCACTCACATTTATTCTTTCACTCTCTCACTCACTCATTCGCCCTGTTCTTTTGTTATTGAACAAATATTTATAATTCAGATGACAGCTCAATTATCACCTCCTCAGGGAAGCCTTCCCGGATTTCCCAGTTGAAATTAGCCATCCCCCAACCCTTCTCGTGCTCCAACAGAGGTTCTCAAAGTGTGGTCCTGGGCCCAGCAGCACCACCAGGAAACTTGTTAGAAATGCAGATTTCCAGTGATGTGTTTTAACAGCGCACCAGGTGATTCTGATGCACACTCAAGTTTGAGAGCCACTGGTCTACAGCATCCCGCTGTGTTCTTCACCACACTAACCCTCCTGAAAGCTGCTTGCCCAGGGTTTGTTTCTTTGTACCACCCATCTCTCCCACCAGCCTAACAACTGATGGCCGGGACCTAGCCTGTCCCGCCTTCCCCCAGATGTGGCTCAGGACCGGCTCTGTGAACAGACGATGGATGGAAGGGTCCGGCTCCTCTCTGCTCAGTGCCTGGTCCAGGGCGCTGGGCCCAGGGGGTTGAGGAGGAGTCGAGTGGTCAGGGTGGCCCAGACCCTTACCTGGGAATGGTGCACAGGTAGGACAGTAGCTTGGTGACCTCCGAAGCTGTGCACCACGGCGCCTCCCAGGCTTCTTCCGTAGTCGACAGCAGAAGCAGGGGCCGCCCGGCCCTGTCCCGACCGCCTGGAGGAGAGAGGGCGGCTGCACAGTGAGAACTTTGGTGGTGACCTCCAGGAAACCTCCTCCGTGGCCTTCAGACGCTCGCCCATAACGGCCCCTTTGGCTGGAATGCCCTTCCTCTCCTTCTGCTTCTGCGAGCTCTGAACTCTTACCCATCCTTCAAGACCCAGCTCACAAGTCACCCCCTGAGACATCTTCCCCGAGCCTCTTCTCTGCGCAGAGGTGGCCTCCCCTCCTCTGGACCCCTCTGTCTAGGGCACCCTGGGAGGAGAAGCTCATGGAACGAGCTCTGGGATCACACAGACAGGGGCTCAAGGCCCCACTCTATACTGTCTCGCTGTGTGTCCCTGGGCAAGTCAGTGCATCTGTGAGCCTCAGTTTCCTCATCTGTTAAATGGGGGGAAAATACACTGAGCTTATTAGGTTATTTGGAGGATTAAGTCAGATAGTTCCTGAGAAGCACGTAGCACAGTGGGAGCTCAGTGCATGGCGGTTGCTACGATGTCCTCGTCTCCGTTCTCGTGGTGAGAGCGCAGCCCTGTGGCCAGCAGCTACCTATTTATTTATTCTCGCAGACTTGCAGACGTGGGTTCTCGGGTTCTCGCCAGGAATCTGGGCTTTGTGCCTCACTCTCCCCGCAGGGGTCATGAGGCCGGGCCCAGGGAGCCTGTCGTCTGTGCCGGGAGGGGAGGAGAAGTGCAGCCGGGGGAATGAGGCCCAGGCCTTGGAAACCGCGCTCGTCCTGTAGCCTGACTGTGCAGCCCTGTGGATGGATGGATGGCTACCTAAAAATCGCTTGCGTGTAATCCAACCCCTTCATTGGAAAGATGAGGAAACTGAGGCCCAGGGAGGCTTGGTCTGGACCTCAGGCCTCCAGTGCCTTCCCTGCCTCCCCTCTATCCACCAGCGTCTGAGGATGCTCCCTCCCCCACCCACTCTCCCCTTCGATCCCCAGAACCTGGCAGGCATGCTATCCTGGAGTGGAAAACCTTGACGCTCGGAGCCCCGAGCCTGGGCTCGGGTCCTGGGGGCTGCTTATCCGGGGTGGGGCCTCTTTCTGGGGGGCCTGCTGAAGCTTCTGGAAAGCCAGTCTTTTCCCCAGTCGGTGGGACTGAGTCAGCGGCTGGGCCAGAGGATGTTTTGGTCTGAGCTGTGCCAGCTGTGGGGAAGCAACAACAGAGAGAAGGATGTTGAGCAGAAGGCGGATTTTCCATGCGGAGAACGTTTCCTCTTCCACTTTCTGGCTAAGCAGAACAGCCACGCTCTCCCGCTGCGCGGCAGGCGCCACGCTAAGCTCCCTGCTTCTGGCATCTCTTGGAACCCTCAGAATAACTCTGTGAGGTAGATGGGATCCCCACTGCACAGACAGGGGGCCTGCACTCAGAGAGGTTAAGTACTTGGCCAGGGGCACACAGCCCGTGTGTGGTGACGCTGGGGTGTGAACTCAGGCAGTTGTGACACTCAATCCCAGACCTGCGAGACTCCGAGCCCTTTGACGTGCTACGCTGCCGTTTGAAATTGCGCCAGCCCAGGTGGGCCTCTGTCCCTTACAACCAGAACCACCTTGTAACCTGGTCTCATCCAGACAGGAATCCCCTCAGACAGCCGAGCAAGTGGGCAGCCTACCTCTCCCCGAGGATTTGGCTCGGTTGGGTTTAGGAGAGTAGAACGAACACAGGACTTTCCAAGGTCCATCGTGCTGGAGTGAGGCTTTCTCTGGGGACACAGGGGATCGCCTCTGCCCTTTTAAGAATGAGAATTTGAGCCCAGGAGTGGGGGACCCGGAGGAGGAGGTGTTTCGACTAGAGCAGGTCACGGGCTTGGGAAGTCTCCCGTTTCCCTGCTTGGTCTTCTCTTCCATCTTTGTTTCGGAGACAGGAGCCACAGGCGAAGCTCGGGACAGGCTGGGAGAGGAAGCTTGTCTTGGCACAGGCCTGAGCTGGACCACATTCTCTGACTTTCCCAGAGGTCCCTGTGTCTTGGTGGCAGCTGGCCCTTCTGAGACATCTGCCCCAAGGCCAGAGGCACAGTCCAGCAGGTCCTCAAGGACATTGACATAGGTCCCTTGGGGCACTGCCTTACGGTTGACGTTTCTCCTCAAGCCCCAAGTGCAGGTCTCCCCCTCTGAGCTTGCTGGCTCCACACAAGCCCATTTTTCCAAGGATGTTCCGTCCCTGGCCTCCGACAGAGGCAGCATCTTTTGAGAGAAAGGAATTTCCCTAGTTCCAGAGATCTCCTCTAGTGCCCCAGAAGCATTTCCAGTCAAAGTCTCCATCTCCCTCCTGGGGCTCTCCCCTCTTCTCTCTTGGGAAACGTCCAGGAGAGCCACATAGTCTCCCTCCAAGTCCTGGCTGACCACGTCGTCCACCCTGAAGGCCACCTCCCCGGACCTGGCTTGCTCCACCTTGACGAGGCCCGGATACTTGTTCCCACAGGTCCTGCTCTTACCCTCGGCCAAACCCTGGGCAAGAAACACCTGGTCGTCTGGGCACCTGGCCTGGTGCAGCTCTTGGGGGCTGCTCAAATCCAGTGCCTCCAACTGAAGGGACCCCCAGGCTGGGGAAGGGACATTCGCTGCTCGGGGCCTGTCATCCACAAACTCTGGGCTGGTTATCTTGGTCCAAGGGAGAGGGGCAATCCCATTTTCCGAAGCTACCAGGCAGTTGCGTAGGGGACTTCCCTCAAAGTCGTTGTTGATGGCCTCCAGCCACTCTTGGGTGAAAAGCATGGAGTAGGATGATTCGGGCACAGGCTTCTTGTCCACTGTGCAGAGGTCCAAGGAGAGGCGTTTGATCATGATGCAGACAGACTGCTCCTCCTGGGGCTCGACTTGGAGGTAGAAGTCACCCTGGCGCAGTAACAGGGGATTGAGGGGCGCCAGGTGGACCACAACCTCATCCCGCAGGCAGAGCGGCCAGCCCTCGTGCAGGA
Source organism: Avahi laniger (assembly GCA_963575035.1). Taxonomy (NCBI): domain Eukaryota; kingdom Metazoa; phylum Chordata; class Mammalia; order Primates; family Indriidae; genus Avahi; species Avahi laniger. The sequence goes on along the minus strand of CAUYSK010028174.1, from coordinate 7,742 downwards.
AGAGGCAGTGTGAGTAGGGGGCCTGTGGAGAGAAGGGGTTGGCATCAGAGAATCTGGCCCCCAAAGACTCCAACCTTGGACCTGCTTCCTTCCCTCTCCCAGACGGAATCTTGAACAGGTCAGGGACGAGGGTGGGGCAGTATTTGAGAGGCCCTCACTCTCTGGGTGGTGCAAAGGTTGTCTGTCTTGCCTCACCCCAGTCCTGGCCCTGACCTTGAAAATACTGGCTGTTCTGCTGGCCTAAGGGAGAAAGCTCAGAGCTCCAGGCACTAGTTAGCAAGCATCTCCCCCATGAAGAGCTCTTGCTCCCTTCTCCCCACCTATCCAAAATGTCTCCCACCCCAGCTCAGGACTCAGCCCGCTATTTTAAAGCCAAGGAGACATGAGTTTGGACATAGGTCTACACTTGTGCAAAGTTACTTAATGCTTTGAGCCTCAATTTTCCTATCCGTAAATATAAACAATATATGTCAGTATTACTGGATTGGTATGAGGATTAAGTGAGATTATACAGATGCTCCTCAATTTACAATAGGGTTATATTACATCCAGATAAATCCATCCTAAATTGAAAATATCGTAAGTTGAAATGCATTTGATATACCTAACCTATAGAACAGAGTAGCTTACTTAGCCTAGCCTAGCTTAAATTTGCTCGGAACACTTATATTAGCCTATAGTTGGGCAAAATCATCTAACACAAAGTCTATTTTATACTAAAAGGTTGAATATCTCATGTAATTTATTGACTACTATACTGAAAGTGAAAAACAGAATGGCTGTTTGAGTACTTGATGTATAGTTTCTACTGACTGTGTATTGCTTTCACACTATCATAAAGTCAAAAGGTTGTAAGTTGAACCACTGTAATTTGGGGACAATACATAAAGAATCCAGTACAACGCTTAGCATGTAATAGGTAGATGTTCAATAAATATTAATTCTCTCTTCCTTTGACAACATTCACCCTTTGAAAAACTGTGGGAATTTTCAATTAAAAAAATAATTTACCGCTTTCATATCATTCTCTAATTTTTAAGTAGAGGGGTTAACGAAGAAGTGGAAACAATAGTGAATGAGAACTCAGGAAATATGACCTTGCCATTTATTTACTAGATGATTTTTCACCTTTTGCTGACCCAAAAGTCATTCTGGGCCTGAATGTTTACTATTTATTTGTTTATTATTTATTCATTTATTTATTTCCCATCAGTGGGTAATAACATGGCAAGTGAGGCAAAACTTTTAAAAATCAAAGATTGAGAGAGAGAGGGAGAGAAGATGCCAGCAATTAAACACAGTAAATCATTCTAGAACAGGCTTTAACTGTGGTGATCCCTCTGGGCTGAGCCTCTGCTCTGGGCTGCACAGGACCAGAGTCCAACAGCGACACCACGTGGCAGCAACAGAAACAGCAGCTCCGCTGGGCAGACAATCGGTCTTTCTCTACCCAGCTTTGGGAAAGGAGTCTGAGTCCCGTGGGCCGAATAAATCCCAGACAATCTTCCATATTCATAATTTGGATGTGTGAGTGGGAGACCTCCAGAGAGTGACTCCTGCCAAATAAACAAGTGTTTTCTGGAATTATTAATTAAGGAAATGGTAAGATCTGACCATGTTTGTACCCCACACTGTTAAAGCCATTCATTTATATCAGTTACACTGGAGATCGTGCTGCCTCGGGAAAGCTTCCTGTCTACAAGCCCTCATGAGCCTGTGGATTCTTCCAGCCCTTCCGTGCAGACCACTATGGTTTGCAACATGCTTTACCCCTCACCTTCTCAGTGGAGGAGAAAAAAACAGCCCAGCCATTCCCTCGCAAACAGCGAAGCACTCTAGAGATGACAGCTAGGATCATCCCCTCTGACTCGCAGTAACTCGGGTGCAGGCAGCGCAGGTGTGATTATTCTGACCTTCCAGACGAGGAAGCTGGGGCTCAGAAAGGAGAAACACTTGGCTCATAGACATATAGCTGGTAAGTGGCAAAAGCGGGACTTGTCCCTAGGCGTTCACGCCTGAAGTCGGCTGTGTCTGTTCCCACTCGCTTCCTCTGAAGGTGGCTGCCTGTAGGTGATGGTGGCCGGAGAGGCAGATTTGTGGCTGCCACATTCTCCTTTCCGAGGGACAAACAAGGAAATGGGATCGTAGTAGCCAGCGGCTACTGAGCACTTGCTGGGCACCAGATTGTGCTAAGCCATGTGTCATTTCTGTGCACTAGATATTGTTATTAACTTTCCCACTGGACATATAAGGAAAGCGAAACTCAAAGAGGTGACATGGATCTCCCACGTTCACAGTGAGGAGGCTGGATTTGAACCTGCGGCACCTGACCCCAGAGGCCACACTGTTAATCCCACGTTATTCTCCCCTGCTCCAAGGGGACGCAAATTTGCCTATAATTACAATTAAATTAAATTCACCTTAAAAAAAATAAGGATGTGGAAAGGCTATGAGCTTGTCACCAGGAGCAATGAAGAAGGGGCAGAGCAAATGTGGTTTTAGTGGTCAAAGAAAGGAAGTGGGCGGTTGTGTGACTTGTCAGGGAGAAGAAGTAAGGATGGGGGAGGATCTCCATGAAATAACGCCAACCCAGATGTGTGGAAGTTGGGTGCAAACATTCGCGTAAGAAGCTCCCTTCTTCTACAATACCAGTTCCTGTGTATCGAGCTACTTCTGTGAGCCAGGCACTGTGCTAAACAAGCTAAATGGATGATCTCACTTTCCTTCTGTTCCAACCACCTCCAATTATGGCTCCTAAACTTGAACTTTTAGCTGCCACCTTCAATTTCTTTCTACAACTGAAATGACACACACAGTCCCCACCATTACTTTGTGTCCCTGATGAGCTATGTCCCTGACAGGCATGTCCTGAGCGACTCAAGAAGGGCTGATGGGGCCTAAGAACCTCTTTGTGTGTGTTGAGGCTGGTGTGGTGGGGGAGTGGGCGCTAAAGCGCAACAGATCACGGACCAGCCCGCAAACTTGTGGAAGGTATGGACAAGTTCCTCTGGGGTTTGTCTCCATAGGCTTCTCCTTTTCTTAAAACAGTTCCGCCCTCTGACCATAGAAGTAGACACATGACTCAAGCCTGGCCAATCCTGGTACCCCATTCCTCTGGCCACAGTGATTGGTCCAGGAACGGACATATGACCCAAGTCTGGCCAATCAGGATTCTTCCTTGAGATTTTTTTTTTTCCTATCTGCAGTTCATGGGGAAGAGTTCATTTTCCTCTCCAGGGCAGGAGATAATCCTAGAGCTTCCCTGGGCTCCAGCCTTGGGGGAACACTTATCCTGCAAGAATGATGCTGACAAGCAGGGAGAAGCAGAGACAATAGACAGTGTCTTCAAGGGCTTTGATCAGTGGATCAACTCGGGTCTGAGGCCCGATCCCTCCTTCCCTAGTCTGAGTGAGGATTCTATCGTTTGCAGCCAGTGAGTTCTGCCTAAAGCAGTTTTCTCTCCACTTGGCTGCAGGAGAGGCCTCCTGGAGATCTGAGTTTGAAGAGGGTCACTGGGGAAAAAGCAAGAGTCCTGACACCTCAGCGCCTCCAGGGAAGCCCTGGGACATTCTCTGCTATTTCCACTGAAGCTGCCCCACTTCAGCCAAGGCAAGGTGGCGAGGCCAATGGTGCCAGCCCCAGGGCAGGCTCCCAGGGCCAGGGAACCCCCAAGGATGCCACTACTCAGGCCTTCCTCTCTGCCAGTGAAAGTGCAAATATAATTGACTCCTAGGTGTCACAAGGTAAAGGGCCAAGTGGCCCTCCTGCTCCATTTGGGGGGCTCATGTCCCCCTTTGGGCAAATAATGATACTTGGAAAACCACTCACACCCCAGCTCTTCCTGGGAGACAAGACACACACCAGCCCACTTCCTTCCCTGCTTGCCTCCAGCCCTGTGACTTCTGGGAGAGCTTGTCCCCTGGCCCCATATCCCTCCCGACTTACACAGGCTGCTTCACGCACTTGCTCACACAGGCGCTTGGCAGGGATCAGGAAATCCAGGAGGAAGCTCAGCCCATCTCCCTGGAAGTCAGAGTCCAGGAGACGGAACACCTGATCCAGGACAGTGGGCGCTGTGGCCTCAAAAGGAGGATAGAGGCCTGCCAGGGTGTGCTGGATGGCTGTGTCCAGGGATGGGGGGTCCTGTGGGGGACAGAAGGAGAGGACGAAAAGTAACAGTAGCCATAATAATGAGGGTCGTGTCTACTTCCTGTGACTGTCCAGGCCCCATGTGACTAAGGCCCCTGCTAACTTTCTGATCTCCTCTCTACCCTGTCCCCTCACTCGCCCACACTTCCAGCCACACTGGCCTTCTTTCCTGTTCCTCAAACACACCAGGCATGGTCTCGCCTCAGGGCCTTTGCACTGGCTGTTCCCTCTGCCTAGAGTACTGCTCCTCAAGACAGCCCCATTCCCTCACCTCCTGCAGGTCTCTGCCCACATGTCATCGGCCTGTGCAGTGAGGAGCGGAGCAATGTGGGGAGACATTCAGGTCAGGGTCAAAGGGGAAGAGGAGGTCAGCATCACCCAAATCCCACCACCTGGCTGACCTGCAGACCTGTGGCAGGAAGCTGAGCCACCAGTGAAGCCCAGCCTGGATCAGACACCCCCAGTCCACGTGCAGACGGGTGAGTGACAGGAAGTGATTGCCATTTTATAACACTGAGTTTTGGGGCGGTTTGTTACACAGCAATAACTAGCTGGTACAAGTCCAGAGAGCCTGCTCACATATCCAGCTGCCTCTTGGTGCCTCCTTCTAGATGTTTCTCAGGCACTGTCCATCAACACGTCAAACCCAACCCAGCAACTTCCCAAATCTGTTCCTCTCCTGTGCCTACCAGTGATGGCCCCACCACCCAGTCAGGCTCCTAGGCCAGAAATCTGCTCAGCACACTGCCCTCCCCTGCCTCTGACACACGAGCATCCCTAGTTCTACACTGCTCCTCCCGCCAACAGCTCCCCAACCCACGTGCTCTCTCTGTCCCCTGCCCCGCCCTGATCTAGGCCCCCACCATTTCTTCCATGGGATCCCCTCCTCTCTGGCTGTCACCCTCTCGTCCTCCTCACACCAGCCACTCTCCTCCAGGACCCCAGAGTGACCTTTCTCAAATGCAAACCCGACCTCATCCATCTCATCGAGAAGCAGTGGCCTCCAGGCGTCCAGCTGCCCTTGCTCTGGCCGCTGCTCTCTGCCACTGCCACCGCCCCAGCCTCGCTGCCTCTCTCCGAGCTGCAGCCGCAGTGGCACCTGCCTTCTCCGGCTCGCCCCGGCGCCCGCGTATGCCTTCCGTTCCCACTCCCTCCTCCCCTGCCAGCTCCTCACTCCTCCAGACTCAGGTCAGCCCTCACCTCTTCCAGGAGGTTTTCTCTCACCTCCCGCTGCCCCCACCCCGCAGGGTCGGGTGTCCCCTTCTCTGGGCTGCTGCAGTGCCCCTATCACAGCAGCCCCCACATTGATTACTGTCTCCCTCGGGGAGCTGCGTGCTCCCCAAGGGCAGCCGTAGGAGGCAGAACAGCCCGCAAAGGTACCCACATCCTATCTCTGGAACCTGCGATGTGTCACCTTGCGTGGGAAGAAGAACGAAGTTTGCAGGTGGAATTAAGGTTGCCAGTGAGCTGGCCGTGAAACAGGGAGGCTATCCTGGATTAGCCAAAGGGGCCCAGTGCAATCCCGAAGTATAAGAGGACGCAGAAGAGGCCAGAGCTAGGGGAAACGTGGCTATGGAAGCAGGATCAGAGAGACGCAGCGCTGCTGGCTTCGGACACGAACAGCGAAGGAACGGGGCGTCTCTTAGAAGCTGCAAAGGCCAGCAAACGGATTCTCTCCCAGAGCCTGCGGGAAAGAGCCAGCCCTGCCGAGACCTTGCTCGTAGCCCTGCGAGATCTGTGTCGGACTTCTCTATTTCTGATCTGCAAGATAGGGAATTTGTGTTGCTTTAAACTCCTAAGTTTGTGATAATCTGTGATGGCAGCGACAGAAAACAGATACAGCAGACGACAGCACCTATTCCTCTCTGGGTCCTCAGTACCCGGCACGGGGCCTAGCACACATAGGTACTCAGTAAATTTTGTGAAAGAATGAACAAAACGTCCCTCTCTGAGCTACAATTTTTCTGTTTGTCAAATAGGCAAGTTGGACAAGGCAGAGGTGTCCAACCAAGTACAGTACTGGGTCCGTGGGCCACGGGCCTGAACAGAGACGCCCCAGACTGCTTGCAAGCTCTGAGTACATCTGCCGCCAAGGGGTGCAAAGGGAGATGAGAATAAATAAAGACTCGACATAAAGGGAGCTTGTTTAGAAGGGATGGCATTTCTCGATCCTAGCAAGATTCCAGCGCCAGGGGGCTGCAAACAGAGGAACAAGGCTCCCTCCCGCCTGAGGCCCACGCGGTGCTCGGCACAGGCTAGGCCGCCATCACTGTTTCCAGAAGGAAAGAGGGAAGGAATGTCTGTAGCCACGTTCTGAAGGAAAGAGGGTCCCGGCACTGCCGTGGCGGTGAGCTCAGGAGGGCTGATGTACTGACAGGCACTTGCAGAAAGTGCACGTGCCCAGGAGGGGCTGCTCTCACCGGGAGGTGGGGAGAGGGGTCTTCGACTTGGCAGAACATGGAGAGGCTCATTTGGCCCGGGGTCCTCTTCAACCCTCCCAGCCCCCGGCAATCAAGGTCAAACCCCGACATTTCCCACCCCAAGCAGTCCTGGGGACAGCAGTGGGGAGGGGACAGGGAATTAGGGGACCACACCTGACACTGGTGAACACACACTCCAGGTCAATCAGGACAGGACCCCTCCCCTGGGACAGTGGCGCGTCTGGCTCCCTCCCCACTGTGCAGCCTCCGGGGCCTCTTCCCTCGTGTGCAGACTGGGCTGGGCTAAGCTTGTTTAGTTTTGTTTTTGGACATGACCGAGACGGGCGGGGGTAATACGTATAAGCCTCTGCACAGGACTAGCATTTAGTAGGTGCTCATTCCGTAATAGCTCGCTGCTGTTTTTATGGTCGTATTGTAGTTATCACCTCACCACCATAAATGGAAAAATCAGTGTAAACTGACAGAAATAGAACATAACTCCAAAAATAATGATGTGTGGGGTAGTTTGTATAATATTATAAATATATTTATATATTTATTATATATTTATGATTATAACTAATTATAAATCACGTATAAGTCTACATTTATATAAATAATGTAATATGTGAATATATAATGCATATTTATCATATAAAATATATAGTTTTGTTTTTTTTTTTTTGAGACAGAGTCTCACTCTGTTGCCCGGGCTAGAGTGAGTGCCATGGCGCCAGCCTAGCTCACAGCAACCTCAAACTCCTGGGCTCAAGCGATCCTCCTGTCTCAGCCTCCCGAGTAGCTGGGACTACGGGCGTGCGCCACCATGCCCGGCTAATTTTTTCTATATATTTTTATTTGTCCAATTAATTTCTTTCTATTTTTAGTAGAGACGGGGTCTGGCTCTTGCTCAGGCCGGTCTGGAACTCCTGAGCTCAAATGATCCGCCCGCCTCGGCCTCCCAGAGTGCTAGGATTACAGGCATGAGCCACCGCGCCCGGCCCTAAAATATATTTTATTTTACTGTTTTATTTTTTTACAGAAATAAACCACTTTTTAAAAGAAAAGTAAACAATGAAAACAAATAATGCCATTAAATTCTGGGGACATCTGGTCACCTTCTGGAGGCTTGGGAGGTCCTCTGTCTTTCCCAAATCGAGACTGCCATGCATT
>CAUYSK010028173.1:0-13633 GCA_963575035.1 Avahi laniger | reverse complement strand
GAGGCTGAGGCAGGAGGATTGCTTGAGCCCAGGAGTTTGAGGTTGCTGTGAGCTAGGCTGACGCCACGGCACTCACTCTAGCCCGGGCAAAAGAGCGAGACTCTGTCTCAAAAAAAAAAAAATGCTGATGGTCATCTGAGCCTTCAGTGCGTTGTAACCCTTTTGCTGGTGGAGGGTCCTGCCCCGACATGAGCAGCTGCAGAGTAACCGGGGTGGCGGCTGCAGGAGGGTGGGTGACAATGTCTTAGAATAAGACAACAGTGAAGGTGGCCAATTGACTCTTCTTTCATGAAAGAGTTCTCTGCAGTATGCGGTGCTGTTGGATAGCATTTTACCCACAGTAGAACTTCTTTCAGAATTGGAGTCAGTCCTCTCAAACTCTGCTGCTGCTCTATCAACCAAGTTTATGTAACGTTTGAAATCCTTTGTGGTCATTTCAGCAATGTTCATGGTGTCGTCACCAGGTGTAGGTTCCACCTCAAGAAACCGCTTTCTTTGCTCATCCTTAAGAAGCAACTTCTTGACCTTGTAGTCTATCCTATTTATTCCTTTTTTTACTATTAGGGATTTTTTTTCGATTTCCAGAACACATCCAGAGGAATTATTTTTAACATCGTATTCAATCTATAAGTTTATTTAGGTAAACCAACATATTTATAATATAACCTGGATAGAATCAACCAGGGATGAATTATGTTTTACTCAAATTTTCTTTTATTCAAAAGTCTGATGTTTTGTTTATAAAGTAACTCCTAAAATATTGATAAGTTTATTATAATAATTTGTGTGATTAGCTTTAATTTAGATGGGATTTTTTTCCATCTGTATCTTAGATGGTTTTTGCCAATGTGCAAGGAATTACTGTTTTATTATCTATATCCTGTAGCTGGTTAATTTATTATACTTTAAAAATTAATTCTGGAGGTTTGCTGTTAAAACCTTCTGCGTCTGTGGGTCCGCGGCCACCGTGTCCACATACAAGGGCCCTTTGTCCCTTTCTAGTGAATCCACGTCACTGTTGACTGTCTTTTCTTTCTTGCGTTGCGTCAGGACTCTAGGCAATGACAGTGCCGGCGGGGCGGCGGCAGGCTCTGTTCCTGAGCTGAGAGGAAGTGTTTGCAGTTTCACCCTTGAGCGTAACCTCGAGGATACTGAGCGGAAGATAGTATTTTTGTCATAACACCAACAATATGAACACTTACGTTGGTGCCCACTCTGCGGTATTACGTGCCAGACAGTGTTCTCTGCGTCACCTCGTACGATCCTCACGCAAAGCCATTTTCCCCTTTACGAGCGGGGCCACAGGGCACAAGGAAGGTTAGTAACGGCCCCAGTCGACCGAAGAAAGAGGACGTGCATCCCGGTGTCCGGCTCCAAAGACCAAGCTTTTAACCATTTCAAACGGACATGCGTTTATCCGTACCCTAAAGCATATTTTAGTAGGACCGCATCAAATCACTGGAGCAAATAACATGTTGGGATCTGTTAAAATGACCACGAGACTGTTCTCTCTTGGTCCAGTACTGACTTCTGCAGATTTCTGTTAGGGCTGCACCCTCACCATAGGTGCGGCTCATCCAAAATGATGCTGTTCAGGAAGGGAAGCACCATGAATTCTGAAATCTCTGCAAACCTGGGATAATTAGGTCGTACAATGGCTAATGAATTTAATGCAGATAATGGCAGTTTAATGCACATTGACAGAACCGTTTAAAGTCCTGATACACATCAGTGGCTTCTGATTCCTTGGGAATGCTCCGGAGATTACGAGGTCTGCTCTGCGCTTTAATACGGGAAATATTTTGTATCTTGGGGCACAGGAGGGGGTCTTCCAGGCACCTACTTGCCCGCAGTGAACCCACATCCTCTGCCCTCTGCTCCCGCCTAGTGCACAACCAAGGCCGCTGGTTGACAGCGAGCAAGAGACCGTTCACTGCAGTGGGGGCTCCACAGATTGATAAAGAAGACACACGTCCTCGTGCGGTCCACACTTAACGTAGGGAACCGGCTTTGAATATAGCTTGCCTGTCTGCGAAGCCATAGCTGGTCTTAAAAGGAAGAGGAGCCCAGGCCTTAGAACCTACAGAGCAATGATTTGAAACCATTTGTGCACTTTAGGAGTGAGAAAGGGGATGTGAGACCCTTGGAGCTGCTGCTTCTGGAGCCGGGGTGACTCTGGGGGATCAGGCAGCGGGGGGATGGGATGTTAGCGGTCCCAGGGCCAGGCCCCCTCGGCACCAGAGTGGGACTTCCCAGGGGCTTATCCCCAGCTATTCACCAGTCACTGAGCGTCTAGCAGAGGCACAGAGCAGCCCAGAGCTGCAGAGCTATGTTGCTCTACTCGTGCAGGGAAACTTCACGTGAGAATCGCATTTCTAGATCCTCCTGAACGACCTGATGGTCTAGCTACGGTGGCCCTGTCCTCTCACATGCCAATAGTCATCGGGAGCGAGGAGCCACTCTCTTTAGATGAGCAGGTGACTCCCTGTTCTCTGCATCCCAACACACTCTGTTGTCCTCATTCATTTGGGTCACCTGCCTGGGCCCAGTAGGCATTCGAGTTGCATCATCGGGTTTACCTGGGCAGGCACTGAGCCAGGAAGTGAGATCCAAAGGTGATGTCTAATGAAGTCTGTTAAACACAAATAGTCTTCGTCACTCACTCAGCCACTGTGAGCATCTGTTCTGTCCCAGGCTCTTTGCCGGTGCTGAGAACACGAGGGTGCAAATTCCTTCTTGGTGTTCTCAGGAGTGTGCAGTCTCCAGGGGAAAGAGACAGGTGAACAGATGGATTTAAACACGGAGTGACTGCTGGAATCGCTGCAATAACAGATCACAGGGCGTGGACAGATTAGTGTCCCACTGCTCTGGTCTGGGTTGTGGGTGACAGTATTCCATGCCTCGGGCTGAGCAACCAGGGGATCAGTTTCAGTGCTGACTGTAAGCGAGAAAAGACCCTTCCTGATGAGGGCTGTGGGATCCCTCTCTCTGGTCCGTAGGCTACTACAGCAGAGGAACACGGCTGCAAACTGTTGCCTGATTATGGAGAATCACCTGCAGCACCATGCAGCTGTTCTAGTGCTTCATGAAGAGAGACCCAGGGATCAGTTTGTCTTTGGAGCAAAGCTTAAGCACGGACCAAGGCTTAAGTGCCGGGCTCTGGGGCAGGAATCAGCGGTGCTAGTGCCGGGGAGGCGGGTCGGGGCGGAACACCGCAGGGCTCACAGGAGACTCGCAGACGGCCCAGCCTGGGACTCGCTGTCCCAGCTGGCTCTGGGCTCCCCCCAGGCATGGAGCTTTGTTTGCAAACCGCTGGAATGGCGGCGCGAAGCCACGGCTCCCATGCTAACAGGCTGTGTTCCACAGCGATGTTCCTCCGTTTTAATATCTGTGCTAAATATGTCTGGTATTTGTTGTCTTCTTCATGAAGTTCTGACTTTAAAATATTATCCAAAGGGCGTTTTGATGAATGGCTTGCCTGGACATACATCTAAAATTGGGATTTGGGACCTGGTGGGAAAAGCACCAGCTAAGGGCTCCCCTTGGTAGACTCTCTCCTGCTGCCATTTCCTTCCTCTCGCTTCTGGGCAGGTGACGTGGGGGCGTGGGTGGCCGCCCAGAGGAAGGGGTGTCTGAGTTCGCCTGGCAGAATTAGGGGGTCTCACCAGGGAAGGAGCCCCGCAGATACATCCTGCCGGGACAGGTGAAGGAGGCTCCCTGGGTGCCGCGGTCTCTGAGTTGGGCCTTGGAGGAGGAGGACGCTTTGATCGCGCAGAAATGGGAGGGAAAGGCCTGCAGTGGGGAGGAGCAGCGCGAGAAGTGGAGGTGGAATCAAGAGCTTTGCAGGACATCAGCACCAAGGCCCGGAACACCAGACTGAGATCAGGCTCACGCCACGGAAACAGGGAGGTGCTCGGTGATGAGCGCGCGTGATGACGCCAGTGGTTGGAGAACGGAGCTCCGCCCTGGACAGGGTTGCCAGGCAGCAGCGCTCAAGGTGAGCTCTCGGAGGAGGAACTGGTGACGGTGACCTCTCGTCCTCTCCTTCCCCTCTGGGGTTCAGCTTCTGTAACTTGGGAGCCACAGACTTAGGCGGCAGGTTGCTGTGAAGACTGTCCAATGTGTGTGTGAAGCACGTCGAAAGGTGCCCCGTGGCACCTGGCATGTAGCAGCTGCTCGGCACACAGCCCCTCGCCGTCCTCTCTGCGCCACAAGAAGAGCGCCACGCTGGACGCCGGCTGGCTCCGCTGCCAGGTCACAGCTGCTGGAGGGCAGTGGTGGGCTGAGATGCCGCGCCTTCTTGTTTAATGCTGGGGACACACGGGAGGATGATACTCCTCACATCGGACACGTGCCCACCTCAGCGTCGCCTTCATTTATGGCTTCCGCTAGTTAACAGGCGCCCGGGTCAGCGTGCATGCAGCCAGGAGATCCGTCATTTCAGTTTCCCTTTCCGGACGACCGTGCTGTGTGGACACGTCTTCGTGCGGGTGCAGGAGTTAAAAAGAAACAGACAAACCGTACAAACGACCCGGGGGAGCTGGTGGCTGCCATCGCGACAGTCCCCATTTCTCTTCTCTGCCACCATTCGCTTAGCCGTGCTCTGTGGTTCTTAGCTTCGCGATCTTGGGGCAATCAATTAAACCCTGTGAGCACCTAGATTTTTAAAAGAGGTGATTTTTTTCCCATTCTCTAAAAAAGTTGTGAAGATGAGAAAAGAGCATTTGTGAAAATTTGGGTAAATTATAAACTAGCCTACAGAAGTAAGCAACCATTATTAATAATTATTAATATTATTCTGGAATTTTCAGGAACATAAGAAAGCTTATGCATAGCTGATATAGTCAATTTTTCATAAATAATTTCCAGAAAGTTCTGGCAGTTTTGGCTAAAGACATGGGAAGCTCTTAGATTGCTTTTCGAGCAGAGTCAGGCAACAGCTATTAAGAGGGTTTTAAGAAAACTAACTAAAAATGAGTGAAATGAGTTGATTTCTTGGTTCATTGAGTTGATTGAGTCTCACCCTTCGGGGCTGGAACAGACAACTTTTCTTCTGTTTTTTTCAAAGGGGAGGGATGTCCGACGTGGCCGAGGCCCGTGCCGCATGTTCTGTAGCCGTGGGGAGCCCACGCAGGTGCACGAGGAAGCCAGCCCAGGCCACAGCGGGGTGGGGGATCTGACACCTGTGCCCTCCCCGCTGCCCAGCCGTGACGTCCACAGGGGCTCATCCCCTCGTCCCCCACTCTGATGGGAGCAAAAGGGGTGACACCATGCCCTCCCAGGGGCGTGGCCCCTGCTTAATGCTCTACTGTGAATATCCCCCCTCAAATTCGAGCTCACCCTCTGACCTCTCTCAGCCTCAGTTCTATTGGTTTTGGGGGGCGGGAGGGCAACGTCTCTATGACTTTTCTCAGGGCTGCTCATTTGTAAGTGGAGCCACTCAGTGCCTGTTATGGGCTGACTGTGTCACCCCCAAACCCATACGCCGACACTCTGACCCCCAATGTGACCGCGTTAGGAGGTGGGGCTTTGAGAGGTGATTGGGTCGTGGGGGTGGAGCCCTCACGGTGGGATTACGGGTTTATAGAAGAGGCCCCGAGAGCTCCCCCTCCCTTCCCACCACGTGAGGACACCGTCTGTGAACCAGGAAAGCAAACCCCACCAGACTCCCGGCAGCTTTGTCTTGGACCCCCAGCCTCCGGAACCGTGAGAAAGAACTGAGCTCATCTCAGTCAGCGACCAGGTGAGAGCCGCCCAGGAGGTGTCTTGGGCAGGGTGGGACGCAGCAGGGGCTGTGTGCTGACCATGCTCCCGGCAGGGGTGCAGCTCCGTGTCAACCAGCCTTTGTCCCTGAGGGTGTTTCTCAGGCCCCTCTGGGACGTGGCAACAATGCCTTCATTATCCGCCTGGAATTGTCGCTGGGCTGGACACGCACAGACTTTCTAGGCCCTCGAAGGCTTTGGGTTTCAGACCCACAGGTGGAGAAATTGCAGACCCCAGAGGACTTCTTGTTTTGGGACATAAACGTGGAAAAGGACCTTTGGCTGGTGGGTCCAGGCGTGGAAACTAGCACCTTGGAGCCGGAGCAGAAACTGCAGAGTCAGGGCTCAGCGACCTGGCTGGGGGCAAAAGGACCACCCGCTGGGAACCACTGCCCTAGAACCACCAGTTGGCTATGCCTGGTTTGGGGTATTTCTAGTTCAATAAGACCTGCATTTCTAGTTCCAAAAAACCTTTAGGACTTGAGAAAATAAGTGAATTGGCAAAACAAGAATCAAAACCATTTTAAATGCGCACACAAGTCTATTGGATGTTTCCCTTGTCGTGCGGAAGGAGGACACCGCGGCATTATTTGTGCATGCTCTGGCTGGGGCTGCTGTGGGTGCCGCGGACACCAGGAGCTGCGGCCAAGGGTTCTGCCCTGGCCTGGGCCCAGGACGACATCGCGTGTTTGGTCCCGTGAACAAGCGCGCTGTGCTGTGCAGGTCCCTCTCCGGTTCCTCTCTGGTCCCGTCGCACTGGCCGCGATGGGGGTCGTTTGGTCTCCTGCCGCATCTGCACTCCAAGGACTTCCTCTCCCCAGCCACAGACCAGGGTGACCCGGCTTCTCCTTCTCCGAGAACTGCACAGAACCACCTGCTGCCACGGCGCTGCCCGCGCAGCTGCTGAGACCAGGCCACCCAGCCTGAGCCGCTGTCCAGCCTCCGCCACCTCCGGCAGGCCTGGCTCCGGGTAAGGGGCCGCTAGAAATCTCCTCCCCTGCACCACACGCCTTTTCCTCCTGCGGAATCCTCTGGTCTCACCCGCGACGCGTTCTGACAGCAACAATGGCGCCGGGTCGGGGCTGCACTTCCCGGGACCGGGACTGCCCTTCTGTGGCTCTTTATCCTCAGGAGACGCTCGTAAGTGGCTTCTTTCTGGTCCTTCCACGTAGCCCCCCACGGATGACCAGAGCCCCAGCTGGAAACACGCACATCTCCCTGGTGGGGTCCCTCTTGCTCACGGCCCCTCGGATTGTTGTGTCAGTGACATCGCGCTGGGGAAATGACGGCCGTCTTCCCCCGGGGGCCATCTCAGCCCCACTCATACACGCCGTCCATGCTGCATGGAAGGGGGGCACCCCTGGTTATGTAAAGCTCCAGGAAGGCAGCGACCAGGTCTGTCCTAGTCGCAGGCATGACTCTGGCGCCTTGCACACGGCAGGCTCGCGGTACGCCATTGAGTGAGTTAACTAAGGCCGTGGGTCCTTGGAGGTTCATCCTAGAGTAAGGATGCCGCCAAGGACACTGGGTAAAATCACTTTGGGTTTCGTCTGCTCTAGGCCTTTATAACAGACTCTGCAAAATTCAAACCAATGGGTCGGAATTTTGAGGCATCGATCACGTGAAGGGAAAATGTCATTTATTTGACACTTACTGTATGCAGGCCTTGTTCTAGGTGCTTTCAGTACCCCGCTGTGTTTAACCCTCGTAGCAGTTCCACAGGTAAGTGTCTCCACCTGCGTCTCAGAGACGAGGCGAAGGCGACTCAATGAAAGTTGGAAACGTGGTCACTGTCACAGTCAGTGTAAGAGGCAGAGTGAAAATCTGAACCCAGGGCTTTCCGAGCAGCCTGTGCTGCTGCTTCCACGACAAAGCAGAGGGAGCAGCTGGGACTGACGTGGGATTGAGGACCAGAGCCCGCACCTCTCGGGTGGACGAGAAAAAGTTTCTGTCGGCTGTGACCCAGCACGTCCCGGTAAACCACAGCTGCTCCCTCTGCACATGAGCAGGAAGAAGAGCACCAGGCACAGTGACGCACACCTGTGATCCTAGTGCTCTGGGAGGCCGAGGCAGGAGGATCGCTTGAGCCCAGGAGTTCTCGACCAGCCTGAGCAAGAGCGAGACCCCGTCTCTACTAAAAAAATTTAAAAAAAAAAATAGAAAAATTATCTGGTTGTTGTGGTGAGCACCTGTAGTCCCAGCTACTCGGGAGGCCAAGGCAGGAGGATCCCTTGAGCCCAGGAGTTTGAGGTTGCTGTGAGCTATGATGACACCACGGCACTCTAGCCCAGGCGACAGAGTGAGACTCTGTCTCAAAAAAAAAGAAAAAAATAAGGAGGAGGAGGAGAGGGAGGAGGAGGAATGTGATAAAACAAACAAGCAAACACAACTGAAGCTGAACCATGCTGACGGGCGAGGCCAACACCAGGCAGTTCTGGGGGACACGGGGGTAACAACCCTGTGCGGGTCAACTCTCCTCAGCCACCTGTAATAAAACGCAGAAAGCTGGAATTCGTTGTCATTGAAAGCGGTGTATCTGCTCCTTGGTCTAAACATATATAAAAACACACAGCAAGGAAAAGAATGCAAGCAAACACGTTACGGCTCCAACTCAGATCAGCGTGTCATCGCCGTGGTCGCCTTGCACATCTAAAAGCCTTACTTCCAACTCTTTTTAATCTCGTACTATTAAAGGAGATGCCAGTGTAATTAGCATCCGCTCAAAGGCACATCAGCTTCCTCATCCCTGAAGAAAGGTTGTTTCATCAGTTTCAACACACTGAGAAGCAAGTTGTTGGAAACACAAGGAGGCAAAGCCACGAGGAAGATCTGCACAGCGGAAACGCCTTCAGCTCAGCAGCAAACTCGCGACAGTTGTCACGAGAGCTCCGGTTCGCAGAGACCGTCTCCTGCGCCCCTGGGGTGCGAGTCCTCACGGCCCTCACGTTGCTCACCCCTCTTCGCCCACCGCAGCCCTTGCGCCGGAGAGATCATTTCCCCATTCCACGCAGAAAAGTCTGTGACTCCGCAATTAGCCCGAAGTCATGGAATTAGGACGTAGAGAACCCAGGGTCCTCCCGAGGTCTGTCTCGTCCTAAAGCCCAGGAGAGCACTCAGCAGCCTGGCTCAAGTTCAAAGCCTGGAGACCTTAACTAGCCTGAGATTTGCATGAACTGCTTAATTCCGTGGGGCCAGCTTCCCCAAAATGTAAATCGGAATCATCGTTTCTGTCTTCTCAGCATCACGTGTAGATTCTGAAAATGAAAAATGGGGACATAGATATAGATGCGTTTTGAAAAATCATAAGTCTGCATTATAAGTACAAGATGAGCTTTTGCTTACCGATCAAAGGAGCCACATTTCTCTGGGTCCAGCTAAGTGTGTGGGTGTCTCCAAGGCTTCTCGTTGATGTATTTGTTTTATTGCTGCTTCATTGACCTGGAAAAAAAATCCCTCAAACTTCCTTTTCTGCTTGCCAAAACGTCTTTGTTCTTGAAGCCTCCACTCTCAGGCACTGCCTCCTTCAGGAAGCCTTCCTTGGCTGCTTCCAGGTGCTTCCCCACCCTGGCCACAGCTGCATTGCCCTGCCTTTGCGCACATAACTAGACCCAGAGGACTTCCCGGCAGGGGCCACAGCCTCACGTCTCCTGTCCCAACAAGGAGTGAGGCGCACACTGCAGTGCTCCAAGGACATGTGCCGAACAGAACACGCTGCCTGAGACCGTCAAGCCCGAGTTTCTGAGACGCACTTTCAGCCCCCAACTCAGGGAGCAGTGACGCGGCATCCGGGAAAACCACGCCGTCCTGAGTCAAGGCGCGAGAAAGCGGCGGTTCGGCTCTGCTCTCTTCGGCCAGGTGCGCCCACTCCACTGCAGCCCAGGTGCCCCTCCAACGGGGAAGACCCTCATTTCTGGGGCAGTCCTGGGCGGCAGGACTTCCGGTTTTCAACCCTGGGCAGTCCCAAGCCTACAGTGCCTGGACTTGCAGTGCCAGAACTTAACTGGGACAACTTGTTCACCCTCACGTCCGAGGACGGCCCTGCCGGGAGCTCATCTGCCGGCCCAGCCAGCGCACGGGAAGCCTCAGTCTCAGCGCCGCAGAGGTGAGCACTGCAGGGGGCACGAGCATCAGAAAGGGGGTGCTGCTGCCACCGTGGGGACAGAGAGCCCGAGGGCCGGAGTCCCGTCGCTCCCAGCCAGGCACGGGGGTGCAGCTCAAGGCAGGTTTCTGGAACGTCCGCCCCGGGGGCATGGTCGGCTCTGGACCTGCCGGTTCCGAGCTGGGGAGGTTTCTTAGGGGCCCCTCTGCTCCGGGCTCCAAGAACACGGAAGGCTGTTCCGGGGATGATCAGCCAGCGCAGAGGCCGGGAAAGCGCAGGTGGAAAATCCCGGGGGGGGAATGAAGAAAGCAAGAAGGAAAGTGGAAGAGGAATTTTGAAATGTCACTGAGGTTTGGGGAGGGATGTTGAGAGGTGAATTCTGAGGACGGAAGAGCGAAAGGGCCTGGTGAGGGGAGAAGAGGATTCCGCAGAGTCGGAGAGTGAGGAGAGTATGGTTTAGAGCTTAGTTATCAAAACAGGGAGTCTGCAAAGGGCAGAGTCGGTGCGAGGAGAGAAACAGGAATCCCAGAGGGGCTGTCTGAGGCCCGTCTCTCCGTCTCCAACAGACCCGGCTCCGCAGCCCAGACTGGGCAATCTCAGCACTGCGGGCATTTGGGCCAGACGGTTCCTTGTCGCGGGGCTGCCCTGCGCACGCGGGAGGTTTAGCAGCCTCCCTGGCCTCCACCCCCTAGGTGCCAGTAGAATCCCCACCCAGCTGTGACCGTCGAACATTTCTGCAGACATTGTCGGATATCTCCTGGAGAGCGAAGCCACCCCCAGTTGAGGGTCAGCGTCTAGACTGACAACGGTCACCTTTAACCTCTCACACTCTTTGCGGGCTCAGGCTGTGTCACTTAGTGGGACAGGAGCAGCCTCTTGGAAAATGTCTCTCACAAAAGCTAATGACGGAGGCCGTCCGGCTTGAGTGCTGCGCGGAGGCAGTGGGGGAATGGCGGGGTCGGGGGCAAAGCTACAGCGTCATCTCCCTGCCGGGAAGCCGCTGCCGTGCGGATCAGCTCAGACGCTCGGTACTCTGGGCAGGGCTCGGTTCAGCCAAGGCTCTAGGTCCATCTCCAGGTCCCTGGGAGGCCTGGCTAGGGAGCAGGTGGGGGCTGTTTCGCGGAGGCGGCAGGTGTCTCAGAACAAAGGTGGAGACCACACGGGCGGGATAAACCAGCCACTCACTTGTGGTTGTGCGCCGGCGCGGGGCTAATCAGTGCAGGCGTCTTACTCTCCATGGACTGAAAACACTTGTGGCCTTCGTCCTGGTTGTTTCATTGTGTCTTCTTCAGACCCTCTTGGTGGGTAAACACTAGATCCGGTTTTTGAAACGGGATAATGAGGACAGAAGACGGGAGGCCCACAGCTGGGGCTTCTCGCCCTCGTCCGTATCTGCGAGGGCGTCAGCAGGAAGCTCTGGGACACAGAGGACCTACCTGTGCCCTGTTGGGAAGACGGGGACGGGACGGGAGCAGAGGCTCTGGCCAAAGTCTCAGAGAATCCGGACCTGCCTCCAGGAGCCCTTGTATAATGACAATGGGTGCACGTCCCAGGTCGCGTCCCCGTCCCGTGGGGAAACTCTGACATGCGGGATCCGCGCCGGCCCCTGCGGGCTGCGCTGCGATGAAGCTCCAGTTTCCCAGCAGCTTCTTCCTTGGTGACACCCCCGGCCTCACGTCCCCTCCTCTGACTGGCGTTTCCTGGAATCAGCTCCCAAGTAAACTCCTTGCACTCAGACCCGCCATTAAGGTCTCCTTTGGGGGAAACTCCGACGCGCATGGACTGAACGCGCTGTCCGCGTCCTGGTGCTCACGCACGCGTGGCTGTGCCGCGGCATAGACGGAAGGTGCCGGCACACGTGCAGTGTGAGTGCGTCGCGGGACACAGCGTGTGTGGTCCGTCACAGCCACTGGGCGGCTGTCTTTGTGGCCTCGTACGAATTTCCGTTTCCTCAGCCTCACTGCGAGATTGCTGTTGGCCCGATTTCTTGTAGGTGGAGCAAACACAAACTCTAGATTGCAAGGAATCTGTGAATATCTGTGCATTCTCACTCGAGTTGGCCTTGTATTTTAGAACACGTTTTAAATGTTTTCGTTTCGATTTACGCTGGCACGCGATCCTTGCTGCTGCCGTGAGGGTGGACACAGCGGGGCCGAGACAACCTCGTGTTTTCAGGGTGACCCAGACGGAAAGTTTGACACTTAGCTGAACCTTTGTCTAGATCTCTGCTTTCAAGAATTGCTTGGATATAACATCGGAACCCTCATATGTTTATCTTAGAGAACTGAGATCACTCTAAAATCTTGAGTAACATGTATGAACTCCATTTTCCTTTATTTGCTAAGAAGAAATTCCCATTATACACCCTTTGCAATACACCAGGGCTAAGGTTTTTTAAACATGCCGTTATTTTATTCTATTTTTTATCATATATATACTTTAGGTGTCCAACATGATGTTTAATATACACATACGTAATGAAATGGTTACTACAGTCAAGCAAATTACATGCTCATCTCTTTACATAGTTGCTCTGTGCGTCTGTGGTTAAGAGCACCTGGAATCTGCTCTTGGCACGTTCCCAGTGAACAACACAAAGCTGCTGCCCCTCCCCATCGTCTGTGCATTAGGTCTCCATACTTGTCCATCTCACACAGCTGCAGCTCTGTACCCTTTGACGGGTACCTCCCGTTCCCCTCCTCACCCCTGGTGACTACTTTTCTACCCCTGTCTCTATGTATTGGACTTTTTAAGACTCCACGCATAAATAAGATCACGTCATATTTTTCTTTCTGTGCCTGGTTTATCTCACTCAGCGCCCCGCACTCCAGCTCAATCCATGTGTTGTCGCGCACAGCAGTGCCCCCTGGGATAGGGCGCCGTGATACCCCTCTGTGTGTGCCACGGTTTCTGTGCCCGTTCATCCCTCAGTGGACACTCGCGTTGTTCCTATTCTTGGCCCTTGCGAACAACCCTGCAGTGGATATGAGAGCGCAAGTGTCTCTACACAGAGTTTCCGATTCCCTTTCCTGTGGACATATGTCCCTCAAAGAAGAGGGGCTGCTGGGTCATGCCGGGAGTACCGTCCTGTGTTCCATGACAGCTGCACCAACGTACGTTCCCACCGGCACACAAGGGTCCCTTCTCTCCACACTCTTGCCAGTATGTGTTATCGCTTGTCTTTTTTATAAGTCATCCTAACGGGTGAGGCGACATTTCATTTTGGTTTTATTTTGCATTTCCCTGATGTTTAATAATGTTGGGCACCTTTTCATATACCTGTTGGCCATTCGTGTATCTTTTTTGGAGAAATATCTATTCAGGCCCTTTGCCAATTTTTAATCAGGTTACTCATTTCCTTGTTACTGAGTTGCGTGAATTCCATATATACATTTTGAGTATTAACCTCTCTCAGATATGTGATTAACAATATTCTCTCCCAATCTGTAGGCTGCTTTTTCATCTTGTTGATCATCCCTTTGCTGTACAGAACATGTTTAGTTTGATGTAGTCCTACTTGTTTAGTTTTGCTCTTGTTGCCTGAGCTTTTGGTGTAATATCT
Source organism: Avahi laniger (assembly GCA_963575035.1). NCBI lineage: Eukaryota > Metazoa > Chordata > Mammalia > Primates > Indriidae > Avahi > Avahi laniger. The sequence continues at coordinate 210 of CAUYSK010028173.1, read as the reverse complement.
GAAAATTCTTTTTTTTTTGTTTTTTTTTTTTGTTTTTTTGTTTTTTTTTTTTGAGACAGAGTCTCACTTTCTTGCCTGGGGCGAGTGCCGTGGCATCAGCCTAGCTCACAGCAACCTCAAACTCCTGGGCTCCAGCAATCCTACTGTCTCAGCCTCCCAAGTAGCTGGGACTACAGGCATGTGCCACCATGCCCGGCTAATTTTTTCTAT
>CAUYSK010028172.1:0-53851 GCA_963575035.1 Avahi laniger | reverse complement strand
CAGGGTCTCACTCTGTCACCTGGGCTACAACACAGTGGCATCATCATTGCTCACAGCGACCTCAAATTCCTGGGCTCAAGCAATCCTCCTGCCTCCCCCTCCCAAGTAGCTAGGACTACAGGGACATGTCATGACACGCAGCTAATTTTTCTGTTTTTTGTAGAGACGGGGTCTCACTCTTACTTAGGCTGGTCTCAACTCCTGCCCTTAAGCGCTCCTTCCACCTTGGCCTCCCAGAGTGCTAGGATTACAGACATAAGCCACTGTGCCCAGTCCCAGAAAAGACTTTTATTAAAGAATCTGGTCAGTTGTTCTTCTAGTAAAGATGAAATAAGTGAATAGGGCTAAATGCAGGGGAAAAAAAGAATTAAGCTAAATGTAATAAATTATTTTCATATAGAGTTACTTTTATAAGGCATCATAAATTAATCAATCAATGCATAAATCTGTAAAGGAAAACAATTTCATTGAAGCCTGGCATTTTAAAGCCTTTCTGTTTATGTCTCCTCATATTTTGCATGCTAATTTTTGCATTGCCAATTTCTTCTGCAAATAACTGGGATTTTCTCTGCTCACATTTCTTATAACATAACCTCATTTTTCAGCAATAGTTGGCAATTACAACTATGACAACATTTTCTGTTACAAGAGTACTGAAAAAGGGAAAAAAAACTTTCTTAAGAAAAATTTCACACCTTCAAACCTGATTTTTACTTAGTGTCTTCTGAACACTAGTTGAAAGAGATGTTAACACAGCTATTAGGAGAAAAGTGGCCAATGGTCAAATAATGTGGAGAAATACTGGGTTAAACTAAATTCAACAGCTTTTTAAAATACTGATGAGCATACTGAGACACTTTAATATGCTTACATGAGCTGTAAATTTCTAACAAAGGAAATGGATATACAGTGTTTTGCACACTTACTTGATCATCTTTTACATGGAACATCTTGAAGAATTTTATTTGAGAAGTAATATTGTATATACATTTAAAGTCCCTCACAGCAATTTCAAAAATAGGAATACATACACAAATAGGTTCTTATCAATAGAAGGTACCTTTGGATAAATGTTAAAATCCACCACCCAATCCCCAGACCACATTCTACCACCATCACAACGTTCAGTTCATTACACAGAATGAACTAAAAAATAGTTTAAAAAATGTTTGTTATCATAGCAATTACTATTGTCTAATTATTGACTTGCTACTTATATTGAAATAGCTTTATCACAGTGGATTTATACATTTTCCTTCCTCTATGTGCTTTCTAATGCATCTAATTCTTAGAAAATGTGCAGGAAATGTTTCACTGTATATAAGCAGATATGAGTAACGTCTTGCCAGAAAGAAATAAAAAGGTTTTAATACTCAGTCTAAAACAATGTAGTATTTATGATCAAAAGATATGGGAAGTGGGAACCCTAAGTCTCACATTCAGCTCACATATGAACTCATTTTGCCATTTGAGAAAAACTGTACTAAGTTATACTCCATTCAATTATCTGTGTGTGTGCGTGTGTGTGTGTGTGTGAGTGTGTGTGTGAATGTGCCTGGGGTTGGCATATTTCTTTCTGTTATTCCTTCCCTGTCTCCCTCTAGCCTGTTTCCAATAAGAATATAATGGCGACCACAACAAAGATATACATAACTTCTCAGAGTATTGAAAATAAAACTTAAATAATCAGAGTAATCAAAAACTATGAAAAGCAAAGATTTTCTGTATGTCGGGTATGTATAAGCATGTAATGCAAAGGTATATGATATAAAGGTGTATATATAAAAATATAATTAGAAAATCAGGACCAAGAAGAAGAAAAACACAGATAACACCAATCTAATTACTAAGACTATATGTCAAACTAGGCTCTGAACTCTCTGACAGAACGGCATAGACAGAAATGCAATCAGTTACATCAGGTTTTCATCATTGGGCTCAGTGCAACTCATTAATGGATATAAAACTAACTCCTCTCACCCTCTCTCTCTCTCCACACACATGCACATAGGTGTATCTCTACATCTACAAGCATGCAAGAGTTTAAAAACATACATAATTTCAATTTTTAATCTATGATACACTTTATTATACATTTCATATCTTCACATTTTCTAAGAGAAAATAAAATATGGCTTTCAATAAAGGTATGTGTGTCAAAGCCCTTTGTGGCACCAAATAATAACAAAAGAATGGTTAGAAAATACACAGATTCAAAAAATCTAGGTAGTGATTAAGTATTAAATGTTCAATCTAGTATTATTCTAATTGCCCAGAGCAAGGCTATACTGGAAACCATGTTTTTTAATAAAAAATAAAGTGACATTTTTCTTTTTAGAGTTGTCTGTATGAGGAAGAGTTTATGGAAACATAAAATATATGTTTAGAGCAGATTTTTGTTTACAGTAGTTCTCCTCTTATCTACAGAGAATATATTTCAAGCCCCCTAGCAGGTGTCTCAAACGGTGGGTAGTACTGAACACTATACATTTATAGTATGTTTTTTCCTACATATACTTAGTTATGATAACAACAATAACTAATAACGCAATAATAATAAAACAATTATAACAATAAACTATAATAAATGTTATGCAAATGTAGTCTCTCTCTCCCTGAAAATATCTTATTGTATTGCACTCACAGTTCTTCTTGTTGACTGCAGGTAACTGAAACCATGGAAAGCAAAATCACAGATAATAAGGGACTACTGTACTGACTCACCCATATGCCACTCTGTAACCTTTGTGCAAAGGGGGTACGGTTTACACAGGAAACATGTATTTTCAAATGCCACCTCCCCTATGAATCTTTCCATTTTGCTTGCAACATCTCCTGTTTATAGACTTGTATTACCTACTGGAATGTTCTAAGATGAGACTTGAAGGCAGACACTACATGATATTCTTCTTTGCGTGGCAGTGCCAGGTACACGGTTAGCATGCGACATATTTGGGTTAAATACATGAAAGAATAAACAGTCTATCAAGGGAGTCAAGTCATAAAGATTGTCACTAAACACCTCCATAGGCCACAGATGGTGAGTCAATCCTGGAAAATGTGATTTAGATCTCTGCCACTTCTCAGTAGCTTCCCCACACACATTGTAAATGGGCAGTGGCAGCAGCTCTCAGATATATACGGCTTTGACCATGCTTTTTCAATTTTTGAATTAGTTGCCAACATTTAAAATGAAGGCATACCATACAAAATTTGGATTTTGAGTTTCCCTTAAAAAATGAAAACTCTGGTAACCTTACGCCCAGAGTTGCTCAAGGCAAATAGACTTACACTGAAATCTTGTTTGCTCCCTTCAGACAAGACTCATGTTTTCCAGTTTACCACTTCACTTCCCAACGTCATGTGTCAGTCTGCTTCACTCATTCATGCTCACTCCCAGGCCACTGGAGGCATTTGATTTTATAACTTCTGTTATGCACAAACCAGTTCTAATAATGAGACCAGTGCTCGATTTTGATAATTACTAGCAATGCAACCATGGAGTCTAATTTCAACATGTATAAAACTGTGAAAGTAATCCCTTACCACATCACAGGGTGGCTGTGAGAAGTAAATGAGTTTACATATGAAAGACTTCGCAAATTCTATAGGCCACATATACATAAAGTAGGATTATTTTAATTAAATCTCCAATAAGTGAAAAAATAATCCTCTATAAAGCGTAATATATTTCTAAGCAAAATTTAAAGTCCTTAGATTTATATATAGGGAAACAGACATAAATGTTAATAATGACTTAGATGTACCGTTAAAAAGTGGCGAAAATTCGAATGCAAGCAGAGACTATGTCTGCAGACTTGGGGTTATATTTGCCCAATCCACTTATGCTAATAATAATTTAAACATATGTAATATTATTTGAGGAAAAATAAAGTCAAATCACTTTGCTAAAGTAAAGGATACAGAGCAGGTAGAATGCACAAATATTTTCATTAATTATTCCCAGCTTGTCTATAAAACAAATATTTGCTTTCAGCATAAAATAGTAATAATCAAGTTTAAACACATTAAAGTGTCATAAATAAAAATAACTATGCTTAATTTTGTAATAAAAATTATAGAATTAAAATCTAAATATTACTCTGTGACCTGATATTTTATCTTAAAAGAAGTCTTATTTTTAAATGCATTTTGTACTCTTTATTCATATTGTCTTCATTTCAGCCAAATTCTCCCTTGACTGTATATATACAGCCATGTGCTGCATAGCAGTGTTCCAGACAAACTGATATATGATGTGAGTCCCATAAGATTATAATGGCAATACCATATAACCTGAGAGTGTGGTAAGTAGGCTCCACCATTTAGTTCATGTAAGAACAGGCAAGGATGTTCACACAAGGAACAAATTGCCTAATCTCAGAATATACCCCCATGATATACACACACACATAATCTTAAAATTGGACTCCTGTCTAAGTAAATTTTGCAAAGAAATCTTATTCACAGCATAAAGGCAAAAATTCCAATTTTCTTCACAGTTCTACATCTCCTATTCATTGACTTTGTTTTCTTCCCTAGTAATGGCGATGGTTGCCCAATTTTGAATCCTTAGTATCTGGTGCTAAATATATTTGATACTGTAGTGCTAATATCACACACATTATGCAAAAATACCACATTGTCACATATTAATGTATTTCTTCACAAAAAAATAGATGTGCTTTGGATAATTTTTTCATTACTGATTACATAAATATCACTGGGGTACCTCATTTACTTAATGGATTTTATTAACTAGATCAAAATCCATTGCAGGAGTAAATCCTTTAGTTTTATTAATATATAACAACAAATCTCTTGCACTTTTTTCTCGAGATTCTCACTAAGTTAGTGGAGAATGATTGTGCCTTCAACAATACCTGATTTTTATTATACACATAAAAAGGGTGCCTTTCATATCCCGCATAGTTTACTATGATATGTTGCTATTTGAATGTTAATAAGCTTATTGTTATTTTTATCCTTATTAGCCATAATAATTAGCATGGATTGAGTGTCTAGCTTGAGCTGGAGCCTCACATATTAAGTTACTAAATGCTTGCCATAACCTTATGAGCTAGATATTGTAACAAATAGTTTACAAACCAAGAAAATGTAGCTCAAGAAAGATTAAGTAACTCCATTATTGCCTCATAGCCCCTAAGCAAATGGCAGAGACAGAATTACAATGTAAGTCCTTCAGACTCCAAAGTCCCAAATTCTTTCTAAGCCATGCTTCCAAGCAAAGCCCCAAATGCTTTCCAAACAATTGCTTTTGAAGCAATTTCCACTGTCCTCAGGGATGAATAATCTGCCTAAAACTGATAATGGGCAAAGATCCTTACATCAATAGTAGATGCTGAAGAAAATCTCTATAGAATTAAGAGACCATTATGATGACAATATAAATTATATGAGTTGAGACAAAACACATAAAGATGACTGGATTCAATGATTGATGTATGCTTCATTATCATTATTTATAAAGTACGAAATACTACAACTTACTGTATAAATTTCTCCTAATCCCTTTACTTAACTAAAAATAGAAAGGAGTAATTTTATGATAAAAGAGACATTTTCATATTCTTATGAATTTTCCCTCCTAGTATATGCTTATAGTGACAAATAGAATTTCATTTTGTAAACTAAATCCAAAAAACTAAATAAATTTTGGAATTTATTTTACTATATTTGGTCTTAGAAGCATTTTGCATATTATTTTGTTTATTCATAAATTGGAAAGAATAATATCTAAATCAAAGAACTTTAAGTTAGTCATAAACATCATTTTTATGATGATGCAAGGGTATACACAAAAGTATAAACTAGTAACATTTTTCAAGACTACACATTCTATAAGAGTGTATATTCTAAAATCCACACCCAAAAAGCCTGACATACAATGTTGGTCCTGAGGTCTTGGTTATCCTTATAGGCCTATACATCCCAAAAATATCCAAACTTGGCAACCAAGTGAAAATATAGATTTTAGAAAAAGCTATATAAGTTATATAATTCTTTTTATATTTATGCTTTGGTTTATTTCATTAATGGATTCATTTTTATACATTCTATTTGCCACAAAAAAAATAATTTTTGATTCATAATTCCATATGTTAGTAAGCATGCACACCATAAGGTTGTTGAAATTAAAAAGTAGTTACTAATATTGAGTATTAAATTTATCTCTGAGGCTCCTAGTAGCCACAGAAAAAGGAAAACACAATGATGACAGATTCTACACAGCCATAAATATCTCTTCAGTTTGTCATTGTCATTATAATCCAAAATATTTTTCAGATTTCTGTAACTGTTCAAAATTTACATTTTTCAAGATTTGGGAAAATTGCTTACAAAACATACACACAGACAATATTTAATAATACATAGTTAATATATAAAAGGCATTACAAGAAGTAGTCAAGAGTAACACAAAAATGCTTCCATAAATGTGTTGGCAAGAGAAATATTCCATTTTAACACCTCTGTTTGTTTCAGAATTATATTTGACTTCCAGGCAGTGCTCCAACAGTAAATTATTACACTTCTTGTAACAGAGGGAATAGCCTGAAAAATTCATAATTGTTTCAAAATTCAAAATGTTTTATGAATTGTTTCTTTAAACATCCCCCCCAACACTTTTTTGGGAATTAAAACCTTCAACCCTGCCTGAGACCAGTAATCAGAGGGGCAGGGGAGTATCTTTTGTTCTTTGTTCCACAGGAGATGGTTCAATGGAATTGTCTCATTGATGGTTCAATGAGATTGTCTTCACCAGAGATGCTACAGTTAAACAGCAGCGGCCCAAAGCTGAAAACTCCCTTTAAAAGCTCTGTATGTCTGATTACAGAGAGGACTGAGGTATTTTAAGATGAGAGTTTGCCATCCTCCTCATGTTCTAGCAAATTAATAAGCTTCTCTTTCCTCTTCCTCTAACCACTTCATTCTTCTGATGTGGCTTTGGGAAGAAGTGCCAAACTTTTGGTAACATTTGAGCTTACAATCACATAAATACTCTGCATTTGAGTGAAGGTAAGCAAATAATAAGTACTTGTTAGTTTTCAGCCTTTGTGAGGTATTTAGTATGTAGTAAACACCATACCAGGGCTTTAGGGGGAAAAGTACAAAAGAAACAGAAGACAGTTTCTGCCAAAGGGTTAATATGTTATTTTAGAGGTAAGAAGAACTTGGTTCACCTTGTGCATTGCTGATGAGGATGTAAAATGGTACTATGGAAAACAGTATGACAATTCCTCAAAAATTAAACTTAGAATTATCATATGACCCAGGAATTCACCTCTGAGTATATACCAAAATAATTAAAAGCAAGGACTCAAATAGATATTTATATGCCAATGTTCATAGCATCCTTATTCACAATAATGATTTGGAAACAATCCAAACAATCCAAATGTCCATCAACAGATAAATGGATAAACAAAATGTGGTGTATATATATAACAGAATATTATCCAGCCTTACAAAGTAGTGAAATTACTTATACATGCTATAACATGGATGAAACTTGAAGACATTATGTTAAACAAAGTATGCCCAAGACAAAAGGACAATTATTTTATGATTCAATTTATATGAAGGACCTAGAACAGTCAGACTCAGAGATAGAAAATAGAATGGTGGTCGTCAGGAGAAGGATGGGGAGTTATTTTTTAATGAGCACAGCTTCAGTTTTGGTATATCAAATGCTCTGGAATTGGATAGTGTTGACGGTTGTACAACAATGTGAACGTATCTAATGCCAATGAACTGTGCACCTAAAAATGGTTAAAATGATAAATTTTATGTCATATATATTTTACCACAATTTTTTAAAAAATAAAATAAAAAGAATACTTGGCTCACTCTTACAATGTTTATTATTTTGCTTATATTAATTTTCTTTGATTACTCACTATTTTAAAAAGTATCACTGCATTTTTTTCATGTGTTCTTTCAGAAAAAATAGAAAGCAAAATAAACAGGAAATTTCCTATTTCTATTTTCTATTGTATTTCTATTTCTATTGTATACTATCTCATGACCTCATATAGCAGTGTTTCTGAAATTTAGTTTTATTTTAAAAAAAAAATGGAGTTCATGGCCATATTGGAACTACAGAATCAGAATTTTTGAATGGTCTTGCTCAAGATTTTTTAAAACTTCCCAGTAATTCTAATTACAAATCTTTTTGGGAACCACATTAGTATTTTATTTGGTGTGTTGGTCTCAGCCGAATGATAACAGATAAACTGATTTTCCAGGACTGTTGAAATACCACATTCTATTAAGAAATAAACACACTTAGGAACAGGGAAAGCATCTAAGATTCCTTTTGACACTGAGTAATGTAACATGAAAGCTTGTATTATCTGTCATCCATTATGTAGACCCTTGTGCATAGTAAAAGGAAATAACATATTCATTCTATACCTAAGGCCTTTATAAGGACAGCATGGTTCCAGAAAGTCTAACAATCTCCATTGATCCATAAAATTTGATGGCAATATCATTATGAATCCATATTAAACAGTAATTCCCTTTAATATATGCATGAATTATATATTCCAGTCACAGTACATATGATTGAAACTCTCTCAGTCAAGTTCATATTCAAAAATATACCTATTTAACTTATGAAGGTCTTGCCAGAAAAATGTGTTTAAATCAACCCAAGATCTTCTAATACATATGAGAGAAAAAACTTATAAAAAAAAATTACCTTTAAAAGTTCTAGAGCTCATTAGAAAACTATCTTTCTATAGGGAAAATATTGCCTCTTTGTAAGGGGAAAATATTACCAATTACATGGGCATAGGCCCTGAAGTTTCTTCTCCAAACCCATTTTTCACATAACCATCAAATAAGTTTTAATATATGACTCTGAGCAAGTCATTCTTGTGATTAGAAGAACAGCATGAACAAAAAGTATCAATTCCTCAAGACTTTTATCTGTTAAAACAAAGCCCACAGTTCTAGTCTAGCATTTAAATTCAATAAAATCTGACCCCAACTATTTTAAGGAATACCATGGCCACACTGTATTTCAATTGTTTATTAAAACAAAGTCAAAATTATAAGACACCAAGAGACTGAGATGTGTTCCACTTCCCATTTATTTCTTCTTCAATATGGTACCCAGTAATGCCCAAATTTCCCCAGCACCTTTCCTACCTGTTGCCTGAAGTTGGTGTTATTCACCTGCATAAAACTGTCCCGGAGCTGGAGCTGTTCTCTCTGCAATCAGGAAATGGCCCAGGACTTCCCTTGCTTTGTAATCCTGCTTCTGTGAGCCTGGCAAGGTAAGAGAGAAGACATTCTCCCCCTTTCATTACTTTCCTGATAGCAGAGAAAGTGGTCCCATCACGGCACCCAGTCATAACTCTTATCCCAGGTCTCTTGTTGTGCTCTTTTAGAAATATAACTTTTAAACATAATCTTAAAAGCAAGCATAATTTTGAAACCAAGAAGTACTTTCAATAGGGAATTTGCAAATGGTGTTTGCTCTACTGTCTTTTTGCAGGTGTACAGTTTATCGTTGAGAAGAGGCACAAATATCTATATAAACCTTGCTTAAAAACAATACATAATACTCGTAATTATTTAAATCCTATCTGCATCCCATAAGAAAGAAAACTCATTATTATACAGAGGGTCTCAGGCTGGACTTATGGGTTATTCCGGAGAACTCTGACAGTATCAGCTAACCTTCCTCAAAATTTTTCACACTGCAGATGTAACGGGTTTGAACTGCGTGGGTCCATTCATATGCAGATTTTCTTCCACTTCACTACACCTGAGACAGCAAGACCAAACCCTCCTCTTCCTCTTCCTCCTCAGCCTACTGGATGTGAAGACAATAAGAATGAAGACTTTTATGATGATCCACTTCCACTTAGTAAATATGTTTTCTTTTTCTTATGATTTTGTTAATAACATTTTCTTTTCTCTAGCTTGCTTTACTGTAAGAATACAGTATCTAATACATATTATACAAACTATGTGTTAATCAACTGTTTCTTATCAGCAAAGCTTCCGGTCAACAGCAGGCTATCAGCAGTTAAGTTTTGGGGCAGTCAAAAGTTATATGCAAATTTTCAATCCTTAGCCCACCTAGCCCCTGCGTGCAGGGTCAACTACTTCTCCTAAGCTCCAGTCATTGTGGCCTAGTATGTACTTTTTAAACAGACTTACACCTTCCTAACTGTGTATTTATATCCCCTTTACATTTTCAACCTGGACATACTTTACTACTATCTCGACCTAATGATACATGCCTCCTTTTAAGGTTCCTCAGTCTCTCTTTCTCCATTTTATTTGTGCCCCTACTTGGAGCCATATAAACATAATCTTCCTTGCACCAAAGAAGTTTCAATACAGATAACATACACTTTGTCGGATTATAATCTCACTGAAAGCAGAAATCTTGTATCATTTAACTTAGTCTAACCCACATCAACACGTCATCAATATTTTTCAATGAATAAATAAATGTTATTTGAAAATGATTCACCTTCTAAAAGGTGAATTTTATTCAGATTATTTTTTAACATGAGTAGAACTCATTGGTTAAAAATAAAACAAAATTTTATCATGAACTATTATGGTGGCAACTTTAAATTTCATACATTGTCATAAACTGAGCTAAAGGAAAGTCTACTGTCCATAACAGAATAAAAGAAATAAAGGATCTATTCAACCCCTGCTCTATCTTCCTTCCATGTATTCTTTATTATGTATTCTGCTTGCTTTAATTGCTGTTAGGTTCACGGTCTATAATCATTATGCCTGCTGTGAATTCACTGTTATATCTAAATATCAACATGGTGTTATAACTCTTAGATACCAAGAACTTGGAATTGGCTTCTTATTTTGATTATGCATGCTCAATAATGGTATTTCCAAAAACAATGTACAGCAAGGAAACTAAATCATCATATAAAAATTTTCTAATATTTCAAAGTCAACATATTGTGGTTATTCTCTGTTTTCCCTTCTTCAGGCCACTTCAGTATCTACCATTATCTTATTCATCTAATTGCCTAATTGTATATTGTTTCTCTTCGATAATATCTACCCAGTAACCCCATTGCAACTAAAATGTAAGCTCTGTGAGAACAGGGACTCCAATCACTGGGCTGAAAACAGTGTTTGGTATAACAAAAACCACTGCATAAATCTTGCATGAGTGTATAATGTCACCAACTAATACTTTTCTTTCTTAAAAATTATGTTTTCATGGGATCTAAATGGTACTTTTATTCTCTAGTTACACAACATAAATGTTTTTTATTGAAACAAGCAATCCAAACAGCAAGAAGTCTCTGACAATGGCTCTTAACCTAGGGAAGAGAAGGAGGAAACACAGAGTTTGTAGTACAAAGTGTACAAATGATCCTTATTTAGGGAGTCTAGTTAGTGGGCTGGATGTGGTGTGTGTCAGCATGCATTTTTTAAACAGTTCCTTCTTAGGTGACTCTTCTCTTGGCAGAGTCAGAATTTCAATCCAGAGTCCATATTCTCAACAATTAAATGCATTCTCCAATACACTAAATCACCCCAAGTCTTTCATCTACCGCTAGCAGCAAGCAATGCCAGCTCAGCAATTGTCTTTCCTATGCCTCAAGCCCATATGCAAAATCTAGCACATGCAGACTCAAAGGCCAGGCCCTGGCATCAGGAAAGCTAAGGGCAAGAGGTGCCCTAAGAGGACCAGACATCCTGGTTAGGTTGGTTATTTCCAGGCCCTGTTGCAGGACCTCAGCCTGAATGGAGCCCTGCGGCAAGCACCCTGCTGGCTTGCCTGGCCTGCTGGCCCACATTGTCAAGGCTATGGGAGAAGGGAGAAGAAGCCCATCCTGTAAGGCTCCTCTGGGTGAAGGAGGACCCTCCCCCACTTCACCATCCCACACTCATCAATCTTTTAAAAAAAAGATCTGAGGGGCTTGCCAGTTTAGAGATATAGACAGCTGGTGAGTAGCTCTTCACACACATACTCTACAAGGACTTCCTGTGATTACACAGCCTTTGAGGGTTGGATTCCCCTTAAACACTTCCTCTGAAGCAGCACAAAAGAGGGACCAATTCTCCCTTTTCTGACTGGGTACTCTGCAGCAAACATTTGCCTACATGAGACACACTTAAGGGCAGGGGCTAAGAACAGTTGTTTGGGAGCCGAACTGCTGCCCAGGGGATTCTGATGGGCACCCAAGACTGAGAAGCGCTACAGGGTCTTTGGCATTTCCAGGCTAAATCAGATTGTATGCCATCCTTTTCTACCCCTCCCGTGGTTTTAAAGAGTTACAAATAACAAACTAACTTTGGGAGGAAGTTAAAAAAGGGCAGTCTGAGAGGTAAGAGGGAAGTTAAGTACATACGCTGCAGGACTTCTAAACACCAGTTGCCTAATGAGTTCTAGAAGAAAAATTAATTATGTACATTTTCTAATTATTAAAGAAATTGATCAAATATTTTTGCACAGATGGTGGTAGGTGTCAAATTATTATAATATTTATATTTCACTGGATACAAGAAACGACAATATTAACAATATTTACCAGAAATAATATTCTTTGTAACAAGACTTTTGATGAAAAGTTTTGATGTGAATTTTAAAATGTGCAAGAAGGTACATAATTTTTCAAAATTTTTTTAGGAGGGTAGATGGGGAAAAATAGTTGGAGATCACTAGACTATATGACACAATATTCCTTTTCTTCCTGTAGGCTGAGCCAAAGAATCAGGGTTTTAAAAAGTCTGCAGAAAGGCAAGTCTGGTGGTGTGTGCTGATAAAGGTTTAACCTCAACTTCTCTGGCTGGAGTGGAGAGGCTTGGGGGGAGATGGGGAGGCAGGAAGGCCTGATTTGGAGCTTTTGCAGTGACGTAATTACTACTGTCAAAGCTGATTTCAAACTGCCAATATGCTGTCACTGAATATTCTAGGCATTCCATGAAAAGTTGGGTAAAGACTCACACAGTGAGTTCTAGGCATCTGTTGCCAAACCATTCCCATACACCCTTGGGTCCTAGTTTGATTTTTCCTCTTACTTCATGATATGGAAACTTCCATAATATGAAAGAACTCAATAATATATAAACTTATTATAGAGGTGAACAGAATTTTTAAAAGAGTATTAAAGTTATCTAGAATTTGTGTATACCATAATACCACACAACCTTAATTAAGCTAACCAGAAAATTAAGTGACGAAGACTTTTAACAAGCCAAAGGAGTTGTCAAAAATTCCAAAGTTCCAAATTTCAAAGTTGCTAAGTGAGAGAAAGGCTACTAGAAACAGGTACAGGGCTTCTTACCAGGAGGGAGACAAAAGAAGACAAAAGAGCAATCACAAGAACTACAAAAATCAGAGCAATTTGGGGCCATTGAAGGAAAAGGTAAAGAGTTCCAGCTGTCTATTAATAAATAGTCCCGAAAGACATGATTGTGTTAGCGCAAAGAGCAAAACAGGTATTTGTTAATTATACCAACTTCAAAAACTCTAAAAGAAGCCAAACAAAGGGGAAAAAACATATTCTTTACACTTTGTGTAATGAAGCAAAAAATAGTGAAATACATTTTATCAAGAATAATGTGTCTCTCCCTAAGCATTTATCATAAAATTCATTCATGTGGAAAAATTCTTCACCAACTTTTCTAAACACTGTTCACAAAGCAATATGCAAAGCATATTTTATAGTTACCTTTATTATGCCTGTAATCTGATATTCTTAGTATCCTTAATTGATTATGCTCATAGTGTTAACATAACATTATCAGTTTTTTTAAAAGCCTGATCTTTCTTCTTTAATATCTCCTACTGCCTTAGTTATACTTCTTTTCATGCCATTTTCTATGCACAAAATGCCCTGTACCCTCTCCTTCATCCCTGACTTCTATTTCCAGCCTCAGCTCAGATGTATCACTCTGTTTAGCCTTTGACAAACTGGGCCGAAGTTAGGGTCCTTTGTCCCAAAACTCTCTGTATATACTTCTGTTATGCTAATAATGAAATACTATATTGTAAATGGTCTTAACTAAATTGTGTTTCTTAACATAAAAATATTTCTCATTATTTTTTATTATCTCCATGGCCTACCAAAAAGCCTGATATAAACTAGACATTCCATAATTACCTACTGAGTAAAGGCTAAGAAGAAAAGCCTAAAGTCTTGTCATTGGGACTAAAATAATACAATAAACTCATATTGTGCATTTTAATAAGCAGAAACACAGAAAATATTTTTATTTAAATTTTTTCTATATGGCAATAAAAGGCAGCCTGTTTGAAGGTGTGAAATTCAATCATCACACTATTACTGTGATTATATTTGAAAATGCTGCTATTAGTATATTTCAGTGATACTTATTTCTTTATTTTAATACATATAAGCACTTTGAATATTTAGTAATTTAAGGATAGACTACCCATTTAGATTATTTCTGACACACCACCCACAGAAGAATCACCAAGATATTGCAACAAAGCCATATTATTTGTAAAAAGGATTTGAATAAAATAAAAAGTATCAACAGAGGAAATACTGTAAAATTTGGCTTTCTGAAATACTGAAATATAGACATGCACACACACATGTGTATGTGCATGTCCATATTTCAATAAGTGAAAATTGGATCAAAATGTATATAGAGTTTTGTATTTTTAATGCAGCATTATATTGTGAACATTTCCTGTCATAAACCGATCGTATGAAATAATCCTTAAAACTTGTGAAATGTATAATATATGGATATACTATAAATTATTTAACTGTTCCTATGCTGTAAATTATTTAACTGTTCTCTTATATTTGGACACTCTTCACAAATGTAAATCTTCTTCAATGAACATTATATATAAATGTTGTGTACTTTTCTGTTTATTTAGGCTAAAAGATACTTTCTCTTGTTGTTTTATCTTTTTTTTCTAACCATTATTTTTTTCAGATCAGGTTCTTTATATATATAAAACAAATGCCTTCAACCTGGAAAAAATAACGCTTGCATGTCCATATTTTGCTGTCTGTTTTTTAGTCATGGCATGAATATTATGAACAGCAAAATAAATGATTTGAATTTTTGGCCATTAAATCATAGAAACTTGGGGCAACAGAATTCTGAGGCTATTATCTAAATCCTTCTATGAAGATCTCTCCGATCCCATATGAAAATGTCATCAACAGGTAAAGATTTCCTAAAGAAACTACAGACAATGGTGTTCCTTGGTAAACAATAGCAATGTGAACATCAAAACGTAAAAGTGCTTCAAATAAACTATTTAATTTCAAATAACAGCACTTAATGGCAAATAACTTGTAAAAGTAAATTAATACATAGTGCTCACAAATTTTTGAATGGCTATATCAAGCCACTTTCAAAGCTAAAGAAAAGAAATAAATATGATCATTACCTTTTTAGAGCTTGCAATCCAGGGGACTATTAATTACTCTGAAAATAACAGTTTGGGTTTATGATATAGGATCAGTGCAGTCCAATTTCCACATGATCCCCATGATTTTACACCTGATGTTCAAAATGGAGATGACTGTCATAGAATGAAATATGCACTAGACTTGGAATCAGAGGACCCTTACACATAAAAGAATTAAAATAAAATTTTTCAAATGCTTACATTTTCAAAATAGTCATGATGTTTGGAAATGTGTACTATAAAACAATTTGCAGCAAGATTATGTTTTGTCAATATTGTTTAAAATTCAAAATAGTATTAACAGAAAAACAAATACAATATATCTTTATAAAATCCTGCTAATTAAAAATTCTATAAGGGAATGAGATTCTAAATAAATACAGAAAATAATACTTTGCTTCCATAACAGCTTGAAACACTATTATAAATACTGTCATATTTAAGTTCATATCACATCAAGAAAAATAACAAACTTATTTTAATAAAAAGTAAAAACTGGAAAAAGACCCAATCATCAGTGAAAATTTATCTATCCACAATAAATAAATTAAAAAGTAAAGAATACAATTAATTTCATTTTCTATTCATTGGTCCACCTTGGCCTATTATCCTATAGAACAAAGTCATAAACATCTTTATAAAGAGGTGACAAAAGTCTTATATTCTGAAGTTATAATGGGGAAGTATCATGACTGCCATCCAAAAGTAAGCAAATCATCAATAATATTATATTATAAATAAGCGTATTTAAGTGTAGGTTATATTTTTACATTAAGTACAATTATTCAATTGAATAGAGGTTGTATTTTAAAAATAGTAGCATTCAAATAGGCCCAAACAATGTCAACCAACACTATCACTATGCACAATTGTGTTGATCTACCATTCCACTCTCTCATATTTACCATTCGATTTCTTTAAATTGCACAGACAACTAACACACAAGATTTGTGTAGGTGGAGACTTAATATACAGCCTCCAAGTAGAACATGATCTTCTAGGACCACAAAACATTTATGAGAAAAAAATTCAAAGGAAGAAAGGGAACAGGAAAGGATAGTAATATTTTTGGGTGCCTTCTATAACAGGTATAGGAATTGTAACACCTAATTCTTCAAACTCAACAGCTAAACACTTAAATATTTACTTTGTAACTTCTGATCTTTAACTCATTTGTAAGTAGTAAATATTGATTTATTGACACCAAAAAATGAGGTCCATATTTTTACACACATTATTTAATTTAATCCTCTCAACAATTCAGTTAAGTTAGTATTACTATTTCCATTTCACAAGTAAGGAAACTGAATCATTCTAGGACATTAGGTAACTTATCCAGAATCCCACAATTAGTAAGTACTTCAGTCAAATACAGCTGCAGTCGCCAACCCCGGTACCAGTCCACACCTGTTAGGGACCGGGCTGCAGAGCTCCGCCACACGCCCACGCCCATCTGTGGAAAAATTGTCTTCCACGAAACTTAGGAAGCGGGGTGTGTGCACAACAGGTGAGCAGCAGTGGGCTAACAGCAAAGCTTCACCCGTATTTACAGCCACTCCCCTCCCCATCACTGGCATCACTGCCTGAGCTCCTCCTATCACCCCCACCCCCACCGTGGAAAAATTGTCTTCCATGAAACCAGTCACTGGTACTCAAAAAGTTGAGGACCGCTGAAATACTGATTATTCTAGCTTCAAGTCTATGCTCTTTATAATGCACTCTGCTGTCTTCCAGATGGAGAGCTGCACTTGGCAAGACTCTTCATTTAATGATGAATGATGGCCAGAAGCTTTAAAGGAAACTCTTTCCTGGTATGTAAAGCATTAGGATTCAGTAGTCAATCACGTCACATCAAATCTAACAACGCCAGTCTTTCACTGAGGAAACCCTGGCTTCTGAGGATAGGGCAGCAGATACCAAAGTAATTTGCCTCTAAAAGGAAGTAGTCTATTACCTTGCCTTAAATAATGCAGCATTCAGTTATTACTTCCTGCCAGAGTGACAGTTTAAGCACAAGGCATTAAAAAACTGTTTTCTCCTGTTCTAGCTGTCTGTTATTTATTGCTTCATATACTACTTGTCTGGAAGTGATGGATAAATATTTGAAGGGAAAGATGCATCATTCTGGATGCTCCATGAAACTCAAGATGGATAAAAGTCAATGTTTCAGGCTCATCTATTTTTAGCTTTCTTCCTGTAATAAGGTAAAAAGAAGCTTTATGTCTTCTAACAGAGTAAAAACAAAACCTGGCTCTGTCAGTTTCTCTATCAATTTTTAAAGAATAATTTCTATTCCAACTTTTTTAAGTATGAATTATTTCAAGTTTGGGAAAAAGACTGTATCTGAAATAATTAGGTTATCTTTCTGAGCACAAGATTTTGAGACTATGTTTTATTCTTTGGGTTGTGTTTTCACATGTCAAATGACAAAAAAGAAGCAACCAAATACTGGTAGTATCGACTCATTCACATGTTATTTCTGTGATCACAATGTGAAACCACAAATCTTATATCAAAAATCTCTTCTTAAAACCAAGATTGATTATTTATAACAATAAACATTCATTAAGCACTTACTGAACTTGGAGACAGCAATTGTGCTGATTTTTTATTATATATAAAATGTCATTTTTAGTATGATGTTTCTTCCCCCAATATTCATTGCTTTTCCTCACCTCCCTTAGGTCTTTGCTCAAAATTACTGCCTCAATAAAGTTTTCCTTATTATGTTACTTCAAATTGCAATCTCCTCTTTACAGCATTTTCTCTCATCTTTCCTTTTTTTAATTTTTTTGTTTTTAAAGGATTTAAATAACAATCAGGCATAATACATATTTTACAAATATATTTGTTTATTGCCTATCTCACCAAACTTGAATGTAATCACCATGAGGGCATGGATATTTTAATTATTTATTATTTATTTATATCTGCATTCTTCAGTGCTACAGCCCCAAAGCCTAGGACAGAATCTGGCCTATCGCTAGTACCCAAAAATACTGGTTTGATAAATGTGTTTAGTCTTTGCAAACAATCCTTTGACACAGTATTAACCCATTTTGTTGAAGAAACTAAGGCTGAAAAGCTGAAGTGACTTACTAAACTCATAAAGTAAGTAACTACTCAGGCAGGACTCTGGACTCCCAAGGTCAAACCTTTTTATTCACTACTTCTGAAAAACGGACTCACCCCACTCCAAAAAGTTTGTCTATTTGTTCTATAGACTTATATATATATTTGAATAAATTATAAACATGTCTAGAAATTAGAGCAAGGGAATATACCCTTTAAATACTCTTCATGGCTGGTCCTCTGCCAGAAGGTCATTCACTCTGAATGAGCATACAACTTTGGAAGGGACACAAATGGGGTAGTAAGGGAGCCCTACGATCAGCTCAGACCATCTGCATCAACCCTGGATATCAATGTGTTGACAGATGTCACAGCCAGTTTCCCTTCACATCCAGTAGTAACCTGAATGTCATGAAACATTCGCTGAAATAAGAAAATAAGTTATACACAACATTTAAGCTTATGTAAGGACTTTATTTGAAAGAAAAAGTACTGAAAAACTACAGATATTTGAAGTCTTCATAACTCATACAACCCAAACTTAATAATGCACACATTCACTGCAATATATAAATCTTGTTTATTTTTCTTTCTTCCTCTTTCCCATTTTGAAAATAAAAGCAAGTAATTCTATTTTCCATTACACACAGTACATATACACACTTTCATTCCTTTTTTTCTTGTGCTTCTTTCAAACAATGACAGCCACAAAGATTAGTCAGCATTTGAGAAATTTGATAAGGAGAATGTATTTTGCCATCTCCAGAACAGAAATATTTGGTTAAATTCAGAAAGCACCTAGTTCACAGAAAATATCTTAGCCAAAAGGAATGGGTGAACATATCAATAATCATCCAGCTGCTCCTACTTTCTCTGCTCACTTTTTTCTTCCCATCACTCCTGTGGACTAGAGTGACAAGGTCATAATAATGTTGGTGGGTATTTCCAGACTGGAATTTTATAGTTAATGTAGTTGAGGAACTTTTAAGAAAGAGAGATTGCTTCAATTATTTTGTCTATGCTTTTGTATATATTGTAAATGCTTCTTTTATTCTTTATGATCTATAGAATAAATCAGATGTAAGAACTGATCAGATACAGTAAATAATATGTAACCATGAGAAACAGAAGCTGACCAATAAAGGATGTTAACAGTAGGTGTGGAATCTACATGAAGTAAAAATGGCTACACCCTAGACTTTATTAGTCATACAAAAGAGTATCATGCCATTATAGGCTCTTCTGGAGTGGTGAGCATAGGAAGAGCCAAAAATAGCCCAAAACTCCCTTCTGAGGGTGAAAGGAAGTTGAATGAACTGATTCTTTACACAAGGAAACTGGAAATTATGCAAATCAACCCAAGCAGATTCTACTAGGAAAACTCTTATTTAGCTTTATGAGCTGTCAGATCTCACCTGAAGCCCAAGAGACCTGATTGCAAAATGTGTAATGTAAGTGCTGGGCACAGTGGCTTGCACCTGTAATCCCAGCTACTGGCAAGGCTGGGGCATGAGGGACCGCTTAAGACCAAGAGTTTGAGGATGCAGTGAGCTATGATCACATCACTGCTCTCTAGCCTAGGTGACAGAGTGAAAGTCTGTGAAAGAAAGAAAGAAAAGGAAGGAAGGAAAGAAGGAAAAAAGAAAGAAAGAAAAAAAGAAAGAAAGAAACAAAGAAATGTGTAATGTGAGGACATTTTAGATATAGGTTATGGAATTCACCTTCATTTTTCTGTTTAAAAAATTCTTTAGTAAAAATAGACAAAGCTATCGAAGTGATAATTATTCATGTTCCTTTCCCACTCCCATAATTGACTTGTTTCTTTACCAATAAATTTAAGTAAGTCAAAACTCCGGCAAAAGTGGTTGCTGAGAATATCAAAGATAGATACAGGCTGAAACAGGAACAGTGAACCATGATGCAAATGTTTGAATAT
Organism: Avahi laniger; assembly: GCA_963575035.1. Classification (NCBI taxonomy): domain Eukaryota; kingdom Metazoa; phylum Chordata; class Mammalia; order Primates; family Indriidae; genus Avahi; species Avahi laniger. The sequence goes on along the minus strand of CAUYSK010028172.1, from coordinate 33,413 downwards.
TTTTTCCAGTCCTGTCCTTTCAAACAGGAAAAATATTGGGAAAAGGACAAATTTTGTAAGCATAAATGTATCACAAATTTATACAGGAATCATATTAACTTTCAAACAAGTTTCTAAAATTTATTGTCACATTATGATATGAGTTATTACAAAATTGTATGACCCAGGTTTTCTCCAAAAAGGGGAACCAAAGTGCTCTTGTATACTCCAATTAAAGAGCTATCCTTTGCATCTTCTCAAAAAGACAGAGTGCCTACTAAATATCTAAGTAGTGACTTAAGGGAAAGTCACAATGACAAATAATAAAAGCCATACTTTAATGATATCTTAAATAGTATTTTATTTTAACCAACAAAATGAAAAATCACAATAATATTTATGTTTAAGAAATACGTAGTTTGGTTTTTAAATGAGTAAGCATTATAGATATAATGCATTACTTTTCATTTATACTGTAGGAAAAGATAATTAAAAAGTAACCACTATACCATAATATATATAAAAGCTGCTCCAAATGGCATATAGTATTGAAAGTTTTAGAGTGACATCTACCATATTCCTTATGCATAACATTATGTTAATAACTACCTTTTCATCTTCAGAATTCCAGAGCTAATCAGTCACTTGTGGTCCAGGGTGAAATTGCTCATTTTCTTGCCCACTTATCAAGAACTACATGCTTAGTTGAATATTGGTTTTGTATACACAGGACTTACCTAGTCTCTATAAAATATGCACACATAAATGGTAAGAGTGGGTGAAGGAAAGAAAATCTAAGATCCTAAACAAAAGCTCACAGAGAGATTAGCAACAACCCCTGAAGAAGTGAGTTATCTATTGAATACAAAAAATATACTGGTGTCAGATTTAGGATCTGAGACCATATACATTCTTGAAAGATGATTGTTTGAAATGTTTTATCCTTTATTAAAAGCATATTATAAATATCCTATAGTATAAAGTTACAAGTTCAAAAGTATTATGATTATAGTCACTTTCACACTCTTTACATATTCTGTGCAAATTAAAAGAGTGATTCTGTCAATGTCCTTAAAGAATTATTGAGGAAAATTAAATAGAATAAACCTCAAAAGTTAAAAAAAATGCTTAAGCCAAGGATCAAGCTATTTATTTTTCTCTATTCTGAAACACTGTCTGTCTTTAAAAGATAAACTGCTATTAAGCACTTGTTCAGCCCTTGTCTTAAGGATATGGTAACTAAAGTTCGTAACTCTCTACTTAATCAACTAAAGACTCATTTAGGACCCTAAAAACACGCCTATGTTTCTAGTCTTTCATCCCACAGCAAGGAAGATCAACTTGTTAAATATAAACATAGCTGCTCCTAAGTCATATTACTGCCTCATATATATGGCCATTTATTTCTGTGATAAGAACAGTGTGCAGTGTTTCGGTGATCTCTAGTGATTCACTGGAGAAGGCTGCCTTGTGATGATTTTTTTTAACTTTGTACAATTTTTATTTAGTAGGATTAAACTCAAGTTTAACAACAATTAGGTTTGTAATCCTGTCACTGCTTTTCTCTCTTCTTCATCAATCATGCAGGTATTTTAAGACCAACTATCAGAAATCTGACAAACGCCCAAGGAAGAAAAGAGCAAATGAGTTATCTCTCTCTACACATATCCCTACAAAAGATCCATGATCAGGATATACATAAGGTAAAAAAACTCACCTGACAGTGAAGAGAACCAATATGCCTAAAGAGAAAATCACTGAATGAGAACGGAGGGAGATAAGCACTAAGATTTGTCATAATGCACACACACAAAAAAAGGTTCATTCTCAAAAACAGATGCAATAGTGTTATAAAAGTTTATACAAGGAGGAAACAATAATAGCTCTGTCACCATGAATCAGTCTTCATACTGTGAGAATATCTTGATAAGCCAAAATGCAAGGACTATTTGGGAATCCAGCAATGCAGATTTTTAATTTAACCTCTGCAATTACCTCAAAATATGATCTTGATTAAGCCACTTAATCTCTTTGGGTTACAATTTTCCTATATATGTAAAATGAGGGGGTACAAATAGATAACATTTAAAATCATTTTCAACTCTACGACTCATCTCAAAGAGGTGAGGAATGATGCTTTCTTTGTTAATAAGAACGTTTTTTAAGGAGAAAACATTTCCCTTTGCAAACTTTCTTGAAATAATTTATTCGCTGTTCCATGATTTCAAAATTCTATCACACTAGATATCTGATAGAGTCATACTTACTGATTTACTTATAAATATAAACGGCTTCAATTTTGAGATCTCTGAGGTGAGAGACAAGGAACCATGAGTATCTAGTACTGAAAAGGCTCTTAATAAATTGGCATTGCATAAATAAAAGAATAAGAATAAAGGAAGATGGTCACTTAAGAGTTCTGTGAATGAATGAATCATCTTTATTAATTAATAACATTTTAATAATACGGATTTTTTTAATTATCAAGTATATATGGAAATTATCAATGATAAATTTTGTGTTTCGAATCAGCTAAGACCATTATTCAAAATGTGGTATTAAGAGTCCTGTATATCCACTGGAAAATAAAAGAAAAAGCAACATTTTTCATCCCTTGCTACACTCATTTTGGCCAAATAAATTCCAGAAAGATCAAAAGTTTAATTGAGCAAAGTAAAACTTTAAAATGCTAGAATAAGTTATTAAATATTTTATATGTTCTTTGGTGATAAAGGCCCCTCAAAACCTGCTCTACAACTATGAAAATTGTTGATACATTTAAGTGCTTAAAAATTATAATATCTATATGGGAACATGTTACTATATATCCCCCATAGATATGTAATATCTATAGAAAATGTTACCATATATGGGAAAATTTTTTTAAATAAAAGGGGAAAAGTGAGCACACTTGATAGAAAGGGTTATTATTTCTAAGACAAAAGAAATTCTGGTAGACCAATAGATAAAAACCCAACACACTAATAGAAAATTAGACAAAGGCATAAATAGGTAAGACATCAAAAAATTCTGGTCAACTGATTCTAGTTCAACTTCATTATATCTGCAGAAATAGAACTGAAAATGGGATTAATTGTTCTATATCAGGCAGATACAGATGAAAAATATTACAACACTCAGAATTATTGAGGGTGTGAACAAATCATCCACATTTGGTACAATTTTCTGTAACACTGTATAGTATGTTCAAATTTAAAATTAACTTTAGCCTGTGACCCAAACCACATGACTAAACCATATTTTATGAAAGTAATCTCACAAGTGAAATAACCATCAAAGAGAATTGGGTAGTAAATTTTAGAAATACACAATATAATACACAGTAAATATATCTGAATTAATCAAATTAAAACTTTTTTATTTTCATTATATATCTGAATACATTTTAATTATAGAAAATTTTTAAAATATGTAAAAGCATAAATGATAAAATGACCTAACCTCTATTTCACCACTTAGAGACATTGATATCACAGGGAACAGTCTTCCAAGTCTTTTTCAAATAAAGTATGTGTATACATACATTTAAATGCTTAAAAATTCTATAAACCACAATTTCAGTTAAATGTATATATAGTTTTGCACCATTTTCCAACATAACAGATTGTGAACATTTTTTGTTTGAAATATTTGAAAAAATTATTTTTGAATGTTGGATATTTATCATATAGATTTACTGTCAATTATTTAATAATAACTAATTATTATTTTCCTATACATGGACATTTTTCACAAGTCTAAATATACCTCAACAAATAAAATGTAGGCATCTTTGTGTACATTTCTGATTATTTAGTATAGAAAATGTGTTTCCAATTTTTTTAAATATTTTCTTTCAAACATTACTAAAATGTTTTGTATCACTTGGAATTTCTCTTCAAGTTAGTGTTGTTTTGTAAAAATAAAATGCTCTCAACAGACTATGCATGGTGCCATTAGCGCTCAAGAGAAATGTAAACAAATTTAAAGATGCAGTATTAAATCATAACTGCATAAAAGTACTACAGTAATAACGTCACAGCTACCTCTTGTTGCTACTTTGGTGAGCTGAAGTGTTGTGAGTATAAACTTAAAATGCTGCCGTGTGATGCTAATCATCATTGTTCCAGTAAATTGTGTATGACAGTAAAGAGTGATCTCTTGCAGTTCTTGTGTATTTTTCATTGTGTTTAGTACAATACTGTAAACCTTGAAAAACACCATGGGACCCATACAAAGGGCCACTGGTGATCCTGGTGAGCCACTGGTGATCCCCCACAGACTTCCACACACACTCAGTGTACGGGAGCAGGTAGGAGACTGCGTGTTTGTGATGCAGAGGTGACAGCTGACAGCCTGCTGATTCAGCCCATCATACTGGCATCTGACAACTCCTGCATTATTGCCCCCAACACTAGCTCTCCAAGGCAGACAGCCACCATTGTAGAGGTCCCCAGCCCAGAGATGCTGTGGACCCAGAAGTTTGAGGCAACACCTCTGCACCAGCCCAGGGACTTTTGTGCCAGGTGTGGCAGACTCTGCCATTGGAGGTGGGGAGAAGCAAGAAAAGCCACTTTCTCTGTGCAACTAGAGTGAATCTGCGTGGCTTTGGTGCTGAAAAATAGTCAGCAGCCTGTTGATTCGGCCCACCAGACCAGCATAGGTCATCTAATAAGAACATAACTCCAGGGCTTGCTCTCCAGGTATGGGCAGCTACCAGCATTGGGGTTTGTGGACAGGGAAGGAAAAATCTGGCCCGAGACCTCAGCAATTACACCAATTGACCTCTCCCAACAGGAGCAGACTTCCAAGTGTGGTGAACAAGCCCTGAATAACATTAGCAGCTCCCCTAGCAGGAGATCAGACAACCACAGAAGGACACATCCCCAGGCTTGTGCACACCACCTGTGATCTATCTTGTCCTTACCCCTACCTTAAGGCGGAACAGGGTCCAAATAAACCTCCAGAGTGGCAAGGTGCCTCTCAAAGATTGGGGCATTTGTATACCTCATCCAGGGGACCAGAGCTTATCAGAGACATAAGATTACCTCGATAACTGGTTATTCAATGCAAACTACAAACAATGACAGAGAGGGTAACCCCATAGCTTAACACAGTGCCTTCCATCTCAAGCTATTAGAGGGCAGTGGAGTCAAACCCACAAGTGCAATCCACCAGCTTGGAGCTTAAGCCGGGGTATCAAACTCCCTAGTCTCCATTGGCAAGAGGTGAAAACAACAGGTCAGAGGTAATCCAATTTGCTTAAAATACCTCTAAGGCAATATAGGAACAGTTTGCCTCTCCCCAGCACCGTCAAGGAACCACCCTTGGGGACTTGGAGATAGGTCCATAAACCAGTCCTAGCACCCCCAGTTCTCATCCAATTAGCCTGATGAGAAAGAATCAGTGAAAGAACGCAGAAAACATGAAAGATCAAAGAGAAAAGTCACCCACAAAAGAAATCATTAAACCCTAAAAAACATACGTCAACTTAAATGAAATGATTAAAATGACAGAGGAAGAATTCCAAATATGGATTGTAAGAAAACCCAATGGAATTGAAGAGAAAATAGAAACCCAACACAAAGAAGCCACAAGAACAATATGGGAAATGAATGAAAATTCTCTAAAGAAATTGAAGTTTTACCAAAGAATCAAACAGAAATACTGGAAATGAAAGAGGTATTCAAGGAACTACAAAACACAGTGGAAAGCCTAAAGAATAGGGTGGATCATGCAGAGGAAAGAATCTCAGAGCTTGAAGATAATGCCTATGGGCTAAATAAATCAGATGAAGAAAAAGTAAAAGAAATAAAAGACATGAACAAAACATACAAGGAATGTGGGATTATGTAAAGAAACCAAATATAAGAATTATAGTTATCCTACAGAGAGAAGAAGAAAATGCCGAAAGGCTGGAAAATCTATTTCTTGAAATAATGGAGGAAAACTTACCTGGCCTGGCCAGAAATCTAGATATCCAGGTACAAGAAGCACACGGAACTCCTGGGACACTCAATGTGAAAAAGCAATCACCATGTCACATATAGTTATTAGGCTGGTGAAAGTAAACACAAAAGAGGCAATCCTTTGAGCAATAAGACAAACATGGCAGATAACCTACAAAGGAAAACCTATCAGACTAACTGCAGACTTCTCAACTGAAACCTTACAAGCCAGAAGGAACTAGGGACCCATCCTCAATCTTATAAAACAGAATAATGGCCAACTTAAAATTCTTTACCCGGCAAAACTAAGTTTCATTTATGAGGGAGAAATAAAGATTTTCCCAGACAAGCAATCACTTCAAAGAACAGACTTGCCTCACATAAAGTACTCAGCCCTGCATTATGCACTGAATAGTGCAATAGACACCCACCAAAGTAAAATCACTCAAGAGTTAAAGTCCAGAACGCTGATTCCACAATGGCTCAAGAGGTAAAACAATAAGCATTTTTTTACAACAGTATGAATAGAAATCTACCCCAAATATCAATTTTCTCAATAAATGTGAATGGCTTGCATTGTCCACTGAAGAGACATAGACTGGCTAAGTGGATTAAAAAAACACAAGCCAAGTATCTGCTGTCTCCAGGAAACACATCTTACCCACAAAGACACTTGCAGACTCAAGGTGAAGGGTTAGAAAACAAACTTCCAGGAAAATGGAAATCAAAAGAAACCTGGGGTAGCTATCCTTATATCAGATAACATAAACTTTAAAACAGAAAAAGTAAAGAAACACAAAGATGGTCACTATATAGTGGTGGAAGGAAAAATCCAAAAAGAAGACTTAACAATTCTTAATACTCATGCACCCAACACAAGAGTACCCAAATACATAAAGCAAACGCTGTTTGACCAAAGTAACATGATAAGCAGTAATGCCATATTAGCTGGGGATTACAACACCTCACTGACCAAACTGGACATATCCTCCAAGCAGAAAATAAGCAAAGAAAGGATGAACTTAAATAGAGCCCTAGAACAAATGAGTCTAACAGACATCTACAGAACATTTCACCTAAATAAAGCTGAATATACATTCTTCTCATCAGCTCATGGAACTTTCTCTAAAATCGATTACATCCTAGGCCACAAATCAGATCTCAAAAAATTTTAAAAAATAGAAATTATACTATGTATCTTCTCAGACCACAGTGGTATAAAATTAGAGATCAATTCCAACAAAAACACTCACCACTTCACAAGGTCATGGAAATTAAACAATCTATTGATGAATGGCTATTGGGTCAAGGGGGAGATCCATATGGAAATCAAAATATTCTTTGAAATAAATGATAAAAGGGACACAAGTTATCAAAATCTGTGGGATACAGCAAAAGCATTCCTGAGAGGAAAACTAATAGCATTAAATGCTCACATGCAAAAGAAAGAAAGTTTACAAATCAACAAACTAATAAACTATCTCAAGGAACTGGAAAAGGAGGAGCAAATCAATCCTAGCAGAAGAAAAAGAAAAACTAAGATCAGAGCAGAACTAAATGAAATCGAGAATAAAAGAACTATACAGAAGATTAATGAAACCAAAAGTTGTTTTTTTGAAAAGATAATCAAAATTGACAGCCCTCTTGCTAGATTGACAAAACTAGAAAGGAAAGGACTCTAATAAGGTCAATTAGAAGTGAAACAGGAGAGGTCACTACAGACATCACAGAAATAAAAAACATTATTTTTGAATATTATAAAAATTTATATTCCCCAAAACTACAAAACGTGTAGCAAAGGGATAAATGCTTAGAAACACACAACTTACCTAGGCTCAATCAGCAAGAAATAGAATTCCCGAACAGACCAATATCAAGCACAGAAATTGAAGCAGCAATTAAAAATATTCCAATAAAAAAGTCCCAGACCAGATAGTTCACACCTGAATTTTATCAAACTTACAAAGAAGAACTCATACCTATTTGGCAGAAATTATTCCACAACATTGAGAAGGATGGTATCCTCCCCAACTCATTCTACAAAGCCAGTATCACCTTGATACCAAACCTGGGAAAGGACACAACAAAAAAAGAAATCTACAGAGCAATATCCCTCATGAATATTGATGCAAAAATCCTCAACAAAATCTTAGCAAACCGAATCCAACAGCACATCAAAAAAATATTCATCGTGACCAGGTAGACTTTATCACAGAGATGCAAGGATGGTTCAACATACACAAATCTATAAATGCAATTTGCCACATAAATAAAAGCAAGAACAAAGACCATATGGTTCTCTCAATAGACACAGAAAAAGCATTTTAGAAGATCCGGCACACTTTTACGATAAAAATTCGTAACGAAATAGGCATAGATGGGATATACCTTAAAATTATTAAAGCCATATACGATAAACCCACAGCCAATATCATACTGAATGGGTAAAAAAACATTCCCACTTAGAACTGGTACAAGACAAGGTGGCCCATTATCTCCACTTCTATTCAACACAGTGCTTAAAGTCCTTGCCAGAGCAATCAGACAAGAAAGGAGAATTAAGGGTACCCAAATGGTGGCAGAAGAAGTCACATTCTCACTCTTTGTTGATGATATGATATCATATCTAGAAAATCCCAAGAATTCAACCAAGAGACTCCTGGAATTGACAAATGAATTCCATAAAGTCTCAGGATACAAAATCGATGCACACAAATCAGTGGCATTCATATATGCCAATAACAGTAAAACCAGAAATCAAATGAAAGACACAACACCTTTCAAAATAGCATCAAAGAAAATTAAATATTTAGGAATAAACTTAATGCAGGAAATAAGAGACTTATATAGGGAGAACTGTGAAACACTGAGAAAAATTGTAGAAAATGTAAACAGATGGAAAACCTTACCATGCTCATGAATTGGCAGAATCAGTACTGTTAAAATGTCCAAACTACCTAAAGTGATCTACAGAATGAATGCAATCCCTATCAAAATACCACCATCATTCTCTACAGATCTAGAAAAAATAATTCTATGCTTCGTAAGGAACCAGAGAAGACCTCACATAGCCAAAGCAATCTTAAGCAAAAAGAACAAATTGGGAGACATTAGTCTACCAGTCTTTAAGTTTTACTACAAGGCTATAGTATCAAAAATAGCATGGTACTGGCACAGGAACAGAGATATAGACCTTTGGAATAGGACTGAGAACCCAGATATAAAACCATCCTCATATTGTCATTTAATCTTTGACAAAGCAAACAAAAACATACACTGGTGAAAAGAATACCTATTCAATAAATGGTGCTGGGAAAACTGGATGACCACACACAGGAGATTGCAACTGGATCCCCACTTCTCACCTCTCACAAAAATGAACTCGTGGTGGAAAACAGACTTAAACCTAAGGTGTGAAACCATAAGAATTCTAGAAGTAAATGTTGGGAAAACTCTTATAGACGTTGGCCTAGGCAAAGAATTTATGAAGACCCCCAAAGCAATCACAGCAGCAACAAAAATAAATAAATAGGACCTGATCAAATTAAAAAGCTTCTGCACAGCCAAAGAAACTATCACTAGAGCGAGTAGACAACCTACGGAATGGGAGAAAATGTTTGTGTGCTACGTATTCGATACAGGGCTAATAACTAGAATCTATATAGAACTTAAGAAAATTAACAAGAAAAAAATCAACCCCATCAAAATGTGGGCAAAGGACATGAACCAAAACTTTTCAAAAGAAGACAGAATGGCCAGCAAACATATAAAAAAGTACTTAACATCTCTAATCATTAGGGAAATGCAAATCAAAAACACAGTGAGATATCACCTAACTCCAGCGAGGATGGCCTTTATCAAAAAGTCCCAAAACAACAAATGCTGCATAGATGTGGAGAGACAGGAACACTCTTACACTGCTGGTGGGACTGCAAATTAGTACAATCCCTGTGGAAAGTAATTTGGAGATATCTCAAAGAGCTAAAAATAGAAATACCATTTGATCCACCAATCTCACTATTGGGCATCTACTCAAAGGAAAAAAAAAAGACATTCTAAAATAAAGACATCTGTACTTGAATGTTTATGGCAGCACAATTGACAATTGCAAAGATGTGGAAACGACCCAAGTGCCCATCAAAACATAAGTGGATTAATAAAATGTGGTATACGTATACCATGAACTACTACTCAACTACAAAAATCAGTGGTGAGCTAGCACCTCTTATATTATTCTGGATAGATCTTGAGCCAATCCTTCAAAGTGAGGTAACACAAGAATGGAAAAACAAGCACCGGAAGAACGCGCCCTCAAACTGGTACTAACTGATCAACACTAAGGTGTTTACGTGGATGTAATATTCACTGGGCGCTGGTCAGGTGGGAGGGGGATGGTGGGGGTGGGTAAACTCACAACTAATCGATATGGTGTGCACTGTATGGGGGAAGGGCAAGCTTGTAGCCCTGGCTTGGGCGAGGCTAAGGTATTATATGTAACCAAAATGTCTGTAACCCAATAATATTCTGAAATTAAAAAAAATAATAATTAAATTCAAGGGAAATTAAAAGTTGTATGTGGATTTTCAAATGCACAGAGACTTGGCACTCCTAAACGCCATGTTGTTCAAGGGTCAACTGCAGATGCTAAATGATACCTTAGAATCTTATATTTATTCAACAATTACTGTGATATAAGCACATATAATCTCAATTAATCCTTTTATCAATCCAAGATAATAGATAACTCAGTTTAGAGGTAAAGAAATAAAGACTCACGTTAAGAAAGTAATATTTAGAGATTATGTTAGAGACCATAAATTGAATATTCTCCTCTTCATAATATTAGGATCCTGTTTTATTCCAGAAGTCCATGTACTCAGCTAAGGGCCAAATTTTCTAGACTATCTAGACATAGCCAAGTTACAGCAAAAGAAATGTAAAGTTATTAGATAGAATCTTCAGGACACCTCATCTGAAGGGTCACAGACAGCTGTCACATGCCTTTTTTTCCTTTGCCCCCTTCTTCCTTCTTCCTGCCTTCAACATGAATGTGATGGCTAGAGCTTGAATCAGGGTGAGGTCTTGGGAGTCCTTTGCTAAGGAGAGTAAAGCAGAGAGCTGAATGCTAATGAACTTATGAAGTCACCTTACCAGATGAGGACTGCAACTTCCCCAACTTTTCTTACAATAAAGAAATAAACTTCTATTTTGTATATCTTATTAGTGACTTTTTTACTAGCAAAGGTGACTGATTAGGCTTATATTTTACCTAAATTGCCCTAACTATTTTACCTAAATTGTCTCATTTATTGCTTCCTACAATGTTCTTTTCTGGTTGTGGAAACAGAGGCTTAAGGAGGTTAACTAATAAGTTTAAGGTCATGTTTCTAAATAAATGGCAGAAACAAGCGTTGAGTCCAAATTCTTTTCTCTTAATTAAAGTGATCTTTTTTATAATGCCATCACACTCTTCACATGTGCATATACAGACCTTAAGTGTCATCATTTACTTTATGAATATTATATTCTCCTATATATATTCCCCCTGATGGATCTTTCATATTTTCTCATCCCTTACTCCTTCATTTGCTGATATGAAAAGTATAGTTAAGCCTTAGCTCTGAGAGGACGGGAGCAAGTTCTGGTGGTAATCTCTTTAATCTTTCAGAAAATGATCCAACTGCCTTTTTTCATTGATTCTTTTTTTTTCCCCTCGGAAGCAGACTTGTGCAATAAAAGTTCTGCCTCTTGTCAACAAATCCTCTTAGCATCACATAATCATCTTTTCATGAAAAAGTAGTTAGGGGAACATTGCTAGCAATTTAAACATGCTCCAGGCCTCAAATTATTAGAAAAGTCTGTGGCAATTTTGAACTAGAGATAACTAGAAGTGTATAGACATTGGACTGTCAAATGCATCTCTCTCCCCTCAGATTTACAGTTATTTTTCTATGAGATGTCTACCCATCCACTGCGATGCTGTAATTATATATTCTTAAGGTGACAGCATAATATGCTCTTCCCCATTCAGTATATTCAGTTTGCCTAAGGTTAAAAAGCAGTAGAATAAAACATCAAAAATGCCATCTTCAAATTAATGAGATTCATAACCCATTATGTTTTTTATTATTTAAACATAAGCCAAATCATGTAAGTAACTCACAAAAAAATTTTTGACCTATTTGCTAAAAATCTTTTGTAATTTGAATTTAAATTAACTATTATCCTGAAGCCATTCAAGCTCATTTAAATGAGATTCATTCAAGTATCTTTGTGAGCAAAATACACAAGTATTTCTGTGTATCCAATTGGATATCACATTTATAATCAATTTCATAGTCCCATATTGTGTTCTGCTGAACACTGAGTTCCTACAAGAGTTCCCTAGTTCGGTTTTGTTTTGGGGTTCTGTAAATTGCTCTGATAAAAATATCAAATGGTCTTCCTTAGGCCAGAGATTCCCAAACTTTCTCTTTTCATGGTATTCTTAGTAATTTTTTTCATAGTATCCTAGGCCAAAAGAGATATGTAACATTTCTATTTATTAAGTAGAAGGGTCTATACAACTGGAAAAGTATTTATGTATGATCAATTTAGTAACCATTTGAAAAATATATGCATAAATGGAGTCATTCATGTAATAACCAGTAGATGTTGCTGTTTTTTCCATAAAAATATTAAATATTTTGTAGCATCTCTGTGTATTTTCTGTGGTACCTGGGGTAATGTGGTGCCCATTTTCATATCTATGGTGTTAGGCAGTGTTAATATTTTATTTAATTCTTCTGAAGGACAGGAAAGGATCCATTCATGCTTACATTCCCAGAGCCTTGCACAATACCTGGCATACAGTAGGTGTCAATATTTGTCGAACGAAAGGGTATGGATATAAATGAATGACCAAGGTGATTCAGTAAAAAAGATTAACTTAAGTAAAATGGTTACCTGTGGATGGGGCAGTTTGTAATGCAGGGTAACACAGCTCAGTGGTACAGCAAGTAATAGAGAATGTGGGCTCTATTACTCTTTATATATATGATCAGGCTTCCCTCATTTACAAAATGAGGAATAATAACAGTATCTACTTCAAAGGACAAAATAATTAAATGAAAGATACATGTGATTCACCAGGCATAGCGGATAGTACACAGTATTTGGTAAATACTATTATTATTATTATTCTGCTGTTTTATGCTTTATATTATAGATGGGACGACACACAAATCTGGGATTGGTGAATAGAAATGAAAATAAAACCTAAAAGCACTAACGAGACAAATCAGGAAATAATTATTTTTAAAAAGCAAACTATGATTTCAAACAGCATAAGAAAGCACAGTTGCTATGTTTGGAAAACACATCTGAACAACAGGTTCTTCGTGGCCAGACTCAGGAAGCCACAGTGTGACTGAAATTTGTCATCTGCCAAAAGTAAGACAAACTCAAATCCCTTAGTTTCATGGCTTAAAATTGAAGACCAAAAGCATCTCCTATTTCTAATCATATTCCTAATTACAGAATCACAGGCTATCACCCCTGTTGTATAAGGGGCTGCCAGTATTTCCATTATCAGTTCCCATTTTCAGGGCTTATTACTTAAGCATACACTCCAGGGAGATTGTTGGCATGGAGGATCTCAGCGTGGAAGAGAACATGTTTTATAAAATTTGGCATCGACTTTCCAACTGTAAATACGAAGAGATAGAAAGGCAACAATGAAAAGTCAAGAAAACCCAGGGTGCTGGGATTGAAAAGGTTGTTCAAGCTAATTTCGAATGTAATGTATAAATGAAAACACCACTCTGAGCAATTAAACAGAAAATACATTTTTGAATTTAAACAATTTCACCAAACATCTGTAACAAGACAGTAGAAGCAATGGGACATACCCATCTGTTTCCCATTAGCAAAAACTGGAATAAATCTAATGTCAGTATCTATGAGGAATTGCTTCTACTTCAATCTTGGCCAGTCTGTTGAAAAGGTGACTTATGTTGTTGTTTTGAACCATCTCTACATTAATTTTTTTGAAGAATTAGACACAATTATTTGTAAGCTTTCTGTCATACTCATTGAATGGTTAATGTATCTATTTTAGTTTCTTAAACATCCTTTGCTTTAACTTTGGTTTTACTAAAATTTCTTGTTAGCTTTTAAAACTTGTTAGTACAACATGTTGTTACAATTACTTAAGTCACTGTGCACTTTCCTTTTGATAGTTGTTCTTATAACCAAAATAACACTTATAAAATTAAGTCAATGTAGATGATGGAAGAAAAGACATATTTTAAAGAATTATATTGAGTCATTCGACTTTTATATAACTGCTTCTGAACTTATATTTGAATATGATAACCAAATAAAGTACAAGCTATAAAGAAAACTTCAGTTTGGGATCAGAAAAAGAAAGATATCACTCTTCCTTAGCCTATAACCCCAAAGAAACTTTTATGTGCCTCTTGATACCATTCAGTGGATCACCCAAGGTTGAGTCCTGAGCTTATTGGTTTCACATAATCCAGAAGAAATAACTGCTTTAACTCAAAAGCCTTTTCTTCTAGGTGCTTTTGTGTTATAGTAAACATAATCTTGTATGTCAGGAACATGCAACTAAGCAGACTGAATGAAAAAATTGTAAAGCCCTAGTCGATGGAGATCATAGAGGGTTGACAGGATTTAATACTTTGATATTTTACTCATATGTTTTTGTCACAATGCAATATCACTGAATTTATGAGAATGTTTATTCAACTTTCTCTTTAGGAAGGACAGCAATTTACTAACAGTGGACAAGCAATTTAGAAAAAAAATTTTAATATTGGTAATGAAAACACAGAATTATGAAGCAGTACTGACCTCTGGACATAATTTTGTACATATTCTTCAGGAAATGGCTATACCTAAACCACACATGTTGAGCTACTATCAAATTCTTAAAAGTCATCCAGAAAAAAATTAAATCCCTTTAGATAGCCAGTTCTGGATTTAATGCTGTCAAGAATTGATCCTTTGTGTCCAAACTAGTTTCCTCTTTCTACAGTTTAAGATGCTTTTCTCTTTGTTTAACCTCAGTGAAGTTGGAAAATAGCTATTTATAATCCTTTTTAGAAGGAAAAGTTCACATATCATATATTCCTGTTTTAGAGATTATATAATATAAGCTTGATCAGACTTTAAAGTGTATAAACATGGCTATACTGATTGTTTTTTTTAAATTGTATTGAGAAAAAGAAACTAGGTCCATTCTCCACCTAGTTTATAAATTATTCTTGGCAAATAGCCCTGATACTTGCACCTGCTAAATTAGTAGCATTTTATGCAGCACCACGAATGCCTGTTTCTTTTAACCCTTCAATTACCAGTAGGCTTTATTACTATCTATGATAGAAGAAAACCTGCTCTGTAGATGTAGGTCTAATTAACAATGTCAGGATAATTTCTTTTGGACTTTGATCAATTCTATTATTTACATAGTTTGTTTTTATTACTTTCCAAAATTGAATTGACAGATCAAATCAATCCTATTCTGGATAAAAATTTTTTCCAGTAAAGAAGCATATTTTACCATCATACATTTTCTGACATTCAATTATAAAATTTGTCTGAAAATGTCCCAGTTTTTCCTATTACCTATAAAACCTTAATTAAAAAGGGACCGTTAATGAGATTCCTATGACTAAATTTATGATTTATATTCTTTTTAGTGTTTTTTAAAAATACACAGGTAGCACAGAGCTTGGAACCTAGTATACATAATTTGTTTTTGCAATGTTAAGTGAATTATTTTTGTAGGCATATAAAAATATTCGGAGTTATATAAAAAAAATTTGGACCACATTTTGTCAATCAAATTTACCTACTCAATGAGATAAAATGGTTGACTAACAACCTTTCCCACTAGATTGAATACTCTAAAACAAGAGCTATGTCTTATTCATCTTTGCACTCCTAGATGTTAGCAGAGTATCTACTACCCAAAAAAAAAAGCTAAGTGAAATGAATTCAAAATTCCAAATTATATTATTTTAGTTACTTCCTTAACCTTGATATTGAGACTAACTATGCTTACTCTTTTTCATATTATTAAAATGTAATGAGTACTAAAACTATAGCATCAGTACATACAAGTATATATAATAAAACATATAAAATATAAATGTATATATACTGAAGTTTTAGCTCTCTATATAAGTAATCAAGAATAACAGATACCAAGAATAGAAACCAGATATATTTCCATTATAGGGAACTTATAACTGTTCTATTACATTCGACTTCTATGAACCATTTTACTTAAGTTAACAATCAACTTCTAACTGTTATATTACATTCAAATCTCTGGAATTCACTTTTCCATCCTAGGAGCAGCTGGCCTTTACTGGATAGGCTTTGCTAGTGAGAGACTCATTAGTATCTACTTTTTTGACAGTCCCTAAACAGCAATACAGTGGGTAGGAAACTCATCGATTTTTGCTTCAGATTTAATACCCAAACATTATATTACCTGGGGATTAGAAAACACATAGCAGAAGACAGCTTCCTACTTCCTTCTATGAGAGATTAGGCACACACCTCAGGGTGCTAGAAATTGCAACTGTCAGCTTATTTCAGAGTGGTCTCAATGAATGGTCCCAGAACACCATCGAAAAATCTACCTTGATATATAAACAGTTGGTCATCATTCAGGGCCTGTGTCAAAAATATACCTTGCTATTGCTAAGTAAATAACACACTAAATTTGCAGTAAGGTACAATATTACAAAAGTCTTCATTCAATAACTCCCAACTTCAGTCTAAAGTATCCTATATTTATATGTGTTTTGTTTCTTTCTTATGTATAATCTAAAGTGTTTGGATAAATCCCTCAATAAAAAGCAGGGTTGATGATCATTTTATATTTCCCATCTGATCTATTATGCATCTAACAAAACATGTTCTCAAATACATTTGCAACATCAAGTACTGTGTTATACACCCTGTGGGTATTCCATAAATACTCTGAGACTGACATTTGGTACAAAAGGGCAAATTAGGTACTCTTTGAGTAGAAAATATTTCCCTTGCATTCGCATGCAATTTATATTATGTTATTAAACAACTGATATAAGTGCAACATAAGTTGTTTAGATTTACTTCTGTGCTTTGGGGTTAAACTTTTACAGAACATTTTTAATATATTGTATAAGATTTTAGTTCTGTGTGGTATAGATCATTTTTGAAAGGTAGATAAATATGATTTGACTTAATAATATAAAAAATATGGATTTGTTTACTCAGTTGTTTAGGAAATTTTAAGTGCCTCCTACATATTAGGTGTTTCTCTCATTTTAAAATGATATTTAAACTCCTAGAACTAATCCCAAATGTGACTAACAGTAAGAGAAAAAAAGAAATAGAGAAAGAGACAAGGAAGAGACAGAGAAGGAGAGAGAGAGCAAAATGGAGGCAGGGAAAGGGGCAGTAGGAAGAGGAGAGAAGGAGAGAGATAAAGAGAAGATACATAAAGGTCAGCTTCAGGTGACACAAGCGTGGCTAAAATAATCAATGATATAGATCCCTTGGAAAAGTAAACCAGATCCTCCTGCAATTTTTCCCTTGGGTTCATAAGAAGAAGATCAAAAAATCATCTTTAATATCCCAAAATATACTCTTCTAAATGTCAGTGTTAGTTCTACTGATTTTGTGACTATTTCCTGCATTCTCTCACTCTATACTCTCTCACTCTGGTAACAAAAAGAATGGAAGGAGAAAAATCACCTCTATCAATTGCTGACACAACTAAGATTTCAAAGTGAACCATTAGCAGAAAAGCTTCAGGCAAAAAGATTTGTAGAACCCTGTCTAAACCATCATTAGAAGATAGCTTTCTAGCTCTGAAAGAAGGATGCTGAAAAAGCATTCAATAAAATTCAATGTCTTCCCTATAAAAACTCTCAAAAAACTGGGTATAGAAGGAATTTATCTAAAAATGACAATATCTATATATGACAGGCACACAGCTAGTATCATACTGAATGGGGAAAAACTAAAAGCCTTGCCTCTAAGATCTGGAATAAGACAAGGATGCCCACTTTCACCACTCTTATTTAAAATAGTACTGGAAGTTCTAGCTAGAGCAATCAGACAAGAGTAGGAAATAAAGGGCATCCAAATTGGAAAGGAAGAAATCAAATTATCCTTGTTTGGAGATCACATGATCTTATATCAAAGAAACCTAAACATTCCACCAAAAAAAAAAAAAAACTATTAGAGCTGTTAAATTCAGTAAAGTTGCAGGATACAAAATCAATATATTAAAATCAGTAGAATTTCTATATACCAGCAATAAATCATCTGAAAAAGAAACCACAAAAATAATCTGACTTACAATAGCTACAAATAAAATAAAATACTTAGGAATAAAATTAACATCTATAATGAACTTATCTTCGACAAATGTGTCAAGAACATACAGTGGGGAAAGAACAGTCTCTTCAATAAATGGTGCTAGGAAAACTGGATATCCATATGCAGAAAAATAACACTAAACTCTTATATATCACAATACACAAACATCAAATCAAAATAGATTAAAGACTTAAATCTAAGATCTGAAATTATGAAACTACTAAAGGGAAACATTGGGGAAACACTTCAGGACATTTGTCTGGGCAAAGACTTCTTGAGTAACACCCCCAAAGCAGACAACCAAAGCAAAATTAGACAAATGGGATTACATCAAACTAAAAAGGTTTGCATAGCTAAGGAAAGAATCAATAAAGAGACAATCCACAGAATGGTAAAAAATATTTACAAACTACCCATCTGACAAAGGACTGATAACTAGAATATATAAGAAGCTCTAACAACTCAATAGGAAAAAATCAGATAATCCAATTGTTAATAAAAAACGGGTAAAGTATCTGAATAGACACTTCTCAAAAGAAGACATACAAATGGCCAACAACTATATGAAAAATGCTCCACATCATTAGCCATCAGAGAAATGTAAATCAAAATTACAATGACATATTATCTCACCCCAGTTAGACTGGCTTTTAGCAAAAAGATAGGCAATGAAGAAAGTTGGCAAGAATGTGGAGAAAGGGACTGTAAATTAGTGCAACTGCAATGGAGCTTCCTCAAAAAACTAAAAATAGAATTATCACATGACTCAGCAATCCCACTGCTAAGTATCTGAAGGAGAGGAATTCAGTGTATTGAAAAGATATCTGCACTCCCATGTGGACTGCAACACTATTCACAATAGCCAAGATTTGGAATCAATCTAAGTGTCCATCAATGGATGAATGGATAAAGAAAGCGTGGCACATATACAGAGTGGAATATTATATGGCCACAAAAAAAGAATGATATCCTGTCATTTGCAACAACATGGATGGAACTGGAGAACATTATGTTAAGTGAAATAAGCCAAGCACATAAAGATAAATCTCACATGTTCTCCCTCATATGTGAGAACTAAATATTAAAACAATTGATCTCATGTAGACAGAGAGTAGAATGATGGTTATGAGAGGTAGGAAGAATAGTAGGGAGAAGCAATCGAGTGGGGATAGTTAATTAGTGCAAAAATATAGTTAGGAAGAATGAATAATATTTGATAGCACAACACAGTGATTATAAACAACAAGTTAGGGTACACTTTAAAATAACTGAAAGAGTGTAATTGGAATGTTCCTGACACAAAGAAATGATAAAAGCCTGAGGTAACAGATATCCTAATTATCCCGATTTGATTAATTCACATTGTATGCCTGTATCAAAGCGTCACATGTACCCTATAAAGACTTACAGCTATTACGTACTCATAATAATTAAAAATAATTTTTTTTAAAAAAAAAGGATAGATTACATCCGGTTCACAGTCTCTCTTAAATGTAAGGCTACATATTTCAATTCTTGAAGTAATCTAATAACTTCTTCCTTAACTAAAGTGCAGCTGTACCTGTCTTTCTGGGTCTACTTTCTGATTCAGCAAAATCTTCTTTTCTCCTACAATAATAAAGATAATTTTTCTTGCCCTGTGGAAACCGTACCTGGAAAGTGGCCAACAGTAGAAAAATAGTCACCTGTGTGAGGTAAATGCCCTATTACAGAGTACTAGGTTATTTGTAAAATTATTGCTTTCAGGTTTCTAATTGTTGGTGCTATAGTCTGAAGAGTTAACGGACTCCATACTAGAGAAAAGTTTGTTATAGTGTAAAATTTCCTCAACTCAGTTGAATAAAATTCTCTCTTATCTGTAGAAGACTAACTCAAAGAGTTTATGTCCTGTAGGACAAAGATAACAATATACTAAGAATTTCTCACAAAAAACCAAAAGTGTACTTAAGCCCTATGCTGAGATTGAAAAGCTTTGGGGACAAGAGCACAGCTTAATTTCCAAATCTACATAATCGGTAATATCTACAAAAATTGTGTTCAGAAACCATACCGAAACTTTCTTATTTCACTAAAGTTTGGTGAGGCATATGATATCCAAAGAGGCATTTAAAAGCATAAGTTAATTTTTTTGAAAAAAATAGAATACTATAAAGAAGACTGTATAGAATACAGAGTACTATAAATAATTCTATTCACCACATGCAGTTTCTTTCAGCTAGCACTGAATTCTTAAAATTTCTATCAAGATTAATGTTCAACCTTGTAAACAATTCTGTCCTTATTTGTCCTCTTCAAAGACTTACTCCATTATCGCTAATGCCCAGTGATGACAGATAGAATATAAAAGCTGCCTACAAATGGAGCACTAAGGCTTTCATTGGCTTTTCAAGTCAAATTCAAGGTATATGTTGACAAAAGTGGTCTGTGTAACACCTCAAGAAGAATTATCACACTTACACCTTTCTTCTTGGTGGTGGGAGAAGGAAAATAAAGAAGCACAGGAGTTTAATACAATGCATAAATGTAATAAGAGATAGCCCAAAGGAATTATTATCCATTTAAAGTGGCGAACAAGTTGAAAGTTATATTTTCCCCATATATTTGTAAACAATCAGGTATCAATATTTCCAATGATTTAGTTTCACTTAAAAAAATGAAGAATACTCATTTACTTTTTCTTAAACATATTTCCACATATTAAGGAACATGTAGTTTTTTTTGGTGCACACAAACCTGCACGTAGACTGTTACTAAGAGACACACCCTTCTCATGTGTGTCTTTTGTACCAAGAGCCTATGAATAATTATGTGCTGGGAAAGAACCATCAATTACTTCACCATCTAGAAAGTCAGTTTTCTCTTAGTTAGGGACATATTTGCAGGCTAATTTAAAGTAAATATCCACTAAAAAAAATCTACTTAGAAATAAATTATGTCTGTCTATCATAGCTATCAACATTGTAACAACTCTACTAAAACTATGAGATCTACTACCTGTCGATGAGTGAAAGCACTCAGTCGAGCAATTCACAACTGGAGAGGATTAGCTTACAACTGCTGCCACTATCAGCAAAACAGCAAGAAGCAGACAGTTCATTTTGCAGAAACTTAATGGAGTGTTTGGCTCTGGCTGTTTAATACAAGCACTGTCAAGGCATCTAAGCAAAAAGTCTCGGCTGTCATCACTGACAAGCTGAGTAGAATTATTTGTCACAGCAGACTGGATAAGGCATCATTAGAATGGTGCATAGGGCTGCTACCATACATCTCCATATTGTAGCCACAGAGACAACATGCTTATGGCTGCCACAGACATATGAAAGTGGTATGTCCCCAAAAGATTTTTCATCACATGATATGAGAGTTTAATATTCTAATCTCAGCATTTCAAAAATGGCAGTAACACATGAAGGCTTGATAAGATCTTCTTAAATAAATCTATTTGCTAAATAATCTATATATTAATTTTATATTTATATAGAGAAATTATTATACATACACATATATACACACTCATACACATATTCACACATATAACCCAGCAGTATCTGTGAATCATCTTATCTTTGGTTAACTTTTGCTATCCAAATCTAATAGCCCTTAATTTTACTATTCTTAAGAACACATACACAAATTACTACTGAAGACCTGATAAACACTAAAAATTGTTTACCATAAACAAATTATACATTCTCATGGTTCTCTTTATCAGGACAGTGAGAGTATATATTTTGCTTAACTGCTAAAAAAAATCAAAATACCATCTTAGAGAATTAATTAAATTTCTAATACCAAGAAATAATACAGTTTCTTTGGCTGAGCAGAAATCCACCATTTTCGCTTAATGTTAAAAAAGAAGTTCTGTGTATATAATTTAGCACAGTCCTAATTAAGTGACAACTTCCACTGAAATGTGGTTTTGGAGGAAGAAAATGAAAATAAAAGCTTCTAAATACTTAAAAACTGACACAAAGAGAAAAATAAATGCACTTAATTCTAGTTTCACTAACTCACAGGATATAACTAGATCTTTTAAAAAAAAATAAGGACTTGTAATTAATTTCCTCTTAAATTCCTACTAAGTTTCCTTTAGTTTATTCGAATTTTTATTCTGAATAATATTTACAATTGGCTACTCAGAAAATTAAATAAGTAACTTTTTTGGAATAAAGTACATATCACTATTTTTCACTTTTAGTCATTTATTCATTTGCTCAACATATTTATTGAATGCTAAGCACTAAATATTGGGCTATTGGGAATTAATTTGAAGAACAAAGAGAGACATGCATTATTTCTTCAAAGAGTCTATAATACAGAGAGGAGACATACACAGAAAAAACTATATTATAAGAGAGAAAGTGGCCGGGCGTGGTGGCTCATGCCTGTAATCCTAGCTCTCTGGGAGGCCGAGGCAGGGGGATTGTTTGAGCTCAGGAGTTCAAGACCAGCCTGAGCAAGAGTGAGACCCCACTCTACTAAAAATAGAAAGAAATTAATTGGATAACTAAAAATATAAAGAAAAAAATTAGCTAGGCATGGTGGCGCATGTCTGTAGTCCCAGCTACTTGGGAGGCTGAGGCAGGAGGATCGCTTGAGCCCAGGAGTTTGAGGTTGCTGTGAGCTAGGATGACGCCACAGCACTCTAGTCCAGGCAACACAGTGAGACTTTGTCTCAAAAAAAAAAAAAGAGAGAGAAAGTGATAAGTGCTATGAGAAGAAAAATTGTTAAGGCAGTTCAAAGTCAGGAAAGCTCAACTCTCTCTGGAACACGAACAGTGGTGGAAACGGGGATTCCCAACTGCAGTATTCAGTGGGAAATTCCAATGAGTGCTAAAATTAAAATAAGCGAGTGAATATCTCACATTACAAATTCGGAACACATTAATTGCAATAACAATTACTATCCCAAAGACTTTTTCCCAGAGAAAAGTCTTTCCCTTTTTATCCCATTTATCAAGAACTAGAAAAGATATACTACAAAGGGTTTTAAGCCAAAGAGGCATAAAATCAGGTTTGCATTTTAAATGGCCCTCTCAGCTGCAGTGTTGAGATGGAAATGAGAAGGGAAAAAACTAAATATAGAAAGGGCTCATTAGAAGGTGCTCAGAAAAAGAGAACATAACAGGCCTGAGACTGCTATCCTTATAAAGACCTACTTGTGAGTTTGGTCCTCGGCTGGTATCTAAGAACTTAGATGTCAGTAGGGTTCCCAGCATTTCCTGATAATAGTTCACTGTGGCTAAACTGTGCAAACAATATGATTTCTGATGAACATCTACCTGTTTTCCTTCTGGGAGACTACATTGCGGTATGTGTTAGGCAAAGGGTACCTATGTGATCAGCTTCGGTGGAAACCCTGTGCACTGAGTCTCTAACGAGCTTCCTTGGTAGACAACATTTCACTCGTGTAATTATATCTCATTGCTGAAAGAATCAACATGTGCCCTGGACGTGGACTCTTGTCCCTGATTTCTTCCAGATTCTGCCCAGTGCACCTTTTATCATCTTCCCAGAAATAAAGGTCTGAACTAGAGCAATTGTAAAAGGAATGAGAGGTCAATAAAAGGCAGGAGCATTTGAATTGAACAGCTAGGATTCAAATTTCAGCTCCACCACCGATTGGCCATGGTCACTGTATTCCTATGGAACATTTAGTAAGAGATGTCTAACACACAGTTGGATATCCTAATCTAAAGCTGGCCATGAAGTTATGAGATAAACATTTTTAGAGTCAGAAAATATAAACCATTGAAACCATTAAAAGAGATGGGTTCACTTAGAAAGAATGTATTAATATTTAGTGAGAAGGATAAACCCAGATCTAAATTACAGACCAAATTAGCAGTTAGGGGCAGGAAGTAAAAGGGGAACCCAAGATGAATCATTCCTGAGGTGCAGTTCTGAAACTAATAAGATCATATGGAAAAGTGTTATAAAAATGAATTTTTATTCTCTATCCAAGACTTACACAATCAGAAAGTCTGGGGTCCAGCAACCTGGGTTTTTACAAACCCTCCAGGTGGTTCTGATGTGTGCTAAAGTTTGAGAACCACTAAAATAGTGTGTAGAAACTACTACCAGTGAATAAATCAGAGTCTAGATGTAGTCAGTAAGCTGAAGAGAAGCAGGCAGTAATGTGCATGGAAGTGAGTGAGAGAAGCTAGTCAAGGAGGTATGGATTAGCAGTGTCAATGGCAGCAGAGTCCTGGTAAGTTAAGAATATTGATGTGCTCATTGCGTTTGGCAGCTGGGCTTTACCAAAAACACTTTCACTAAAATAGCAGGGCCAGAAGTCAAATGGCAGAAGGTAAAGATAAAAGAATGGAAGGTGAGGAAATAAAGACACAGAAAGGCAACTACTCTTTCAAGAATTTTAAGTGTAAAGGAATAGGATTCAACAGTAATTTGAGAACATCATGGCAATTTTACAATTAATATTGTTTTTGTTGTTTTTTTTAATATGGGAGAAACTTGACCATGTATTAGGCAAAAGCAACAGAGAGAAAGAAATTGACAATATATAGTAGAAAGAAAGGGATAACAAGTTAAGCAAAGTACAGCACAAAAAAGAGAGAGAGAGAGTATAGAAAGATGAGATGGAATGGATTGATAGGAAGTGCTGGGGAGTTCACCTCAAAATGTAAACCACTCATTTGCAGGGTGGCCTTTTTTTCCAAGTTATTTTCCTTCCACATTGCTCATCAGGCCAAATATAAAGCATAAAGATTTAATTGTAATACACCATTATGCATTCCTGGTACCTGACATAGCAGAGACTCAGTAAATGTTTCATAAAAGAATAAATGAAGAAATGACATAATAACTCATTCCATTATACTTTCTGTAGAAAGTAGCCCTACAGGTAAGATGGAAAGGGACAAAAAGACAGGGGAGAGATATGAAAAAGGGGACAGGTGAGGGCAAAAAGAGAGGGAAAGGAGAGAGAAAACTGATGGGTGTGAAGGTTTTGTTGGAAGAAGTGGTTCCCTCCAGCTCATGCGAGCTAAATGTGTGCATCTCTTTTAAACTGTGCATTGAGTGACAGAATATTGATAGCTTGAAATGGCTACAATGGGTCTTTTTAAACCATAGAAATAAGCAAAAATAGGGCTGGCTATTTTGGAGAGCTGGTTGTTAAATATTACCAGCACACCACTGAAAAGTGCTAAGAAGTGGTGAAGCAAGGAACTGGCCACTTAAAGTTTACTTACTCTGGACTCCATCAGCAAAACTATAAGAAAAGGAACTGACATCTATGTTAACCACCTATAAATTAGGACTCAAAAAGCTAAATAATTTCACAGTTGGTAAAAGGCATTGGGTTTTAAACTCAGACCTATCAACTCCAAAACTTACCTTTTTGTTTCCTATGATTGCCCTATTATCAAAATCATCTGGCTCTCTGGGTAAAATATATATTCCTATGTCCTGCTCCAAGTTGACTAAATCAGAACCTCTAAGGAAAGGACTAGAAATCTACATGAGCTGCATGACTCTCATTAGCAGCCAAATCTGGAAAATATTGCTGGAAAATACTAACCACACTGTCTCTCCAGGCCCTTCTTTGGTTTACTAGTCTGGATCACTAGCACTCAGTGCCACAAGCCAAATGAGGAATCAAAACTGGGTATGGGGTAGTGATATATGTTGTAGCCCTTAATAAAATGACAAATGTAAAGTATGAGGAGGAAGAACAGCTATAAAATTCAGAGAAATTGCCAAACCAAGGAAATTCTAAGCATCATCCTTTGGTCAGAGTATAGGGCCTTGTAAATCCTCCCAACAATGTCTTTGAAATAATTTCTGCTCTACAATTGACGAAAAGAAGGCTTTGGGGGAGTTAAGACACCTGCATGGAGGCACATTGAGGGTAAGTGATGAAGACAGACTTGAAACTGAATGATCCCATGTTCCAAACCCTCCACCAGGTGGCTTTTGCATCTTGTCATGGATGAATGTTTTAGGAAACAAATTTCAATATTGGTAATTATTATGTCAAAGTATCATCTATTGATAGTAAAACTGGATAAAGACTTTTTCCCCTTTAAGCTACACCCTGAGACAATTGACTAAAGAGGAAAATTCAGTCAATCTTTTTAGTTATTTGCAATCTAAAATGGGTGAACCATTAAATTTAGACATCCATATTCTGGAACCATGTAAATATCACAGGAAAATCAAGAAATCAGAAAACTACTTCATAAAACTACTTCAGTTTTATGAAGCTCTAGCATGACCATTTAACATGCTAGAGCTCACAGAACTCTGTCAGCATCTGGTAGCAATCTTCATTAAGCATCAATGATAGTCTCAATTATTGCTTACCCATCATTACTCTTCAGGGTGCTAACATGCTGCATATAATTGGTGTCTTACAACAATTGGAGATCTGCCCTCCCTCAAGCCAGAAAAATAAGTGTCAGGTGAGAATGCAGAATTAGTCCATGGTCATAAAAGTCCTTTAACAAGAAAATGTACTACTCCAAGATAGGCCATATGTAAGGATTTCTGATTTCTGTATTTGAGTGACATAATTCAACAACAATCTGAGAGTAAAGTCTGTGATCACTTTAACTTATATCTCTATATAAGCAGCCAGCATTACTTACTATAAAAAAAATCAGCTTTCTCCCTTTTTACAGGAAAGCAATGGAACCATTCTGCTTAAAAGTACGGGTTCTGCAAAATTGCAAAAGACTCCTAGGAGAGCAAAATTTTTTTTAAGTCCAGGAATCTGACAAAGGAAGGAGGGGGCCAGGAGACCCCTGACTCCAAACATCCCTACGGGAGCCTTGGGCAAAGAGTGACAGTGAGGATTTGATAGGTGCCCAAGCCAACATGGACAGAAGCGGTTGGGGGGACCCTTTCCTAGCTGCTGCCAGACCCCGGCACCAGCTACACCCAGCGCCCTGCAAACCAGGCAGGGAGCCGTCAGGGAGGGGCCAGGCAGTGGTGAGACAGTAGCAGGCTAGCAAGCAGCAGCAGCTGACGAACTTGAATGGTACTCAGTTACATTTAAACGACAGGATTCTGCGACTAGGGTGGCCTTACGGTGCTGCTGGACTGTGTTAGGGGTTTTAAAAGGGCTGTCCTGCCCCACTTGATGGCTCACTCTGCGATGGGCTCATACCAGGACTTGCTAGCCCAGGATAGGGCCTTTGCCAAATTCCTGTGCATGTATGAGAGCACGGAGCAGAAAAAAGCCTCAGAAGATAACGGGATGATGGCCATCAGCGGTCCAGAGAAAGAGACCAGGCAGATGGAAAATGGCATGTTGGTGATGGATGCCGTGGACAGGTAGCTGCAGAGACAGCTTGACAGCTCAAGGTATCAAAGTGTTTGGTTACTCCATGGCAGTGCCCTTTGGGGGAGTCTTTGCTTCCCACCATCTGCACCTGAATCTGCTGCACAATGTCCTGTGGTCACCTAAGAACTTCTTTGAGTGGACCCCCCCAGTGGGAACCTGGTGAACTGCATCTCCACGGAGCTGGACACGGTGAACTCAATGATCCCACAGGTCACTGAAATGTTCATAGGCTCCTTTTCCTCCACACAGAGCGATAATGGACCCTCCTTTGTAGCGGAGATAACCCAGCATATAAGCTAAGTCCTACATCTAGAATGGAAATTGTACATATCCTGGAAGTGATACAGGAAAGTGGAACAGGGTGGTACCACTTGCCTTCCTCCGATAAGGGTAACTCTTAGAAGCCTGGCTTGAGTTAAACTCCTAAGAAATAGTTTATGAGAGACCCTTCCTAGCACCCCAAGGTAACTATGGTAATATAACCATGACTAAAGAAAGCAGAGTAAAACAATATGTCAATCAGTGGGGCAGGTGCTAACCACTATGCGTGAGTTTGCCTCTTTCAGGTCTCTTCCCCAGTTGGAAGCAGAGAAGTGGAAGAGACCCTATGAAATGTGCACCTCATTGAAATTTTCAAAACTAAAACCTTGGGTCTGTCATACCAAAGTAAAGAAGTATCCCATGGAAGAAGAGGACCCAAGACCCCAGTGGAGGGGCCAGTCTTTAGGTGATCTAAAGTACCTATTTAAGGAACAGGGAAAAATGAAAAATGTTGATGTTTTTACAAACCTTTCTTTGATCATTTGTTCTGTCTATAGGGTAGAGACAGAAATTCTTAGAAAGAATTTCCTGGGCTATTGCTTCTTGTGTTGATCTGTCTTGTTGATGAGTTTGTCATTCTAAACCTCATTTGGTGCAAGTACTTCTGTACTCAGAGTCCCATGTTTCTTTCTAACCCAGCCTTTGTACACATTGTGTACAAGGTGACAGTCCACTTCACCTTGTCAGTCGTCACTGTTGTAGTTGTTGCTTATGATTTTTTTTGCCTGGTAATCTGTTGTAAATATACTGCCAAAGCTTTGCAATGGCACACAGAAGTATAAAGCTTCCATCCAAAACATCACCCCAATTCAGCAGAAAGTAGTTCCATGACTTTGTCGCCCCTCCTACCATAGATATGGAAGGATAAAATTGGCAGTTGGGGATATGTAACAGAGTAGTCACCCCTCCTCCCATAGATATGGAAGCGTAAAATTGAGAGTGGGGAATATGTAACAGTGGAATGGCCTGAAAAAAACAGCAAAAATGTTTTCTCTTTAAAATTGCCCCCACTCTTTTTGAGAACTAAAATCTGAATCCTGGCCTCAGGCCATGATTGGGAGGGGCAGGGGAATGTCCTTTGGTCTTTGTGCTGTAGGAGATGGCTCAACAGAACTATCTGGGCAGAGGTCACCAGATTGTCTACCATGGAGATGGAACAATAAGAATCATTAACAGTAGTTGAATGACAATAGCCTAGAACTGAAAACGGTCCCTTTAAAGGTCTGTATTTCTGTTTATTATTACGATGATGGCATTTTTAGACAGGAGTCTCTATTCTCATTTGCTGGCAAATTAATAAACTCATGTTTCCTTCTCCTCAAAAATAAAAGAAAAATGTGGGTTCTGGAATCAGATTGCTTGGCTTTGAATTCCAGCCCTGTCATTTAAGAGCTGTGAGATCTGAAGTGAATATACAAAGACCTCTTTGTGCCTAAATTTTGCCATCTCCAAAATAAAGATATTAGTAGCAGTACCTTCCTCAAAAGTGAAGATTAAATTATCTAAAACTCATAAAACACTTAGAACAGTGTCTGACATGTGCTAGCCACAAAGAAATTTGCTAATAGTTACTCTATTACACTTTCAAACTGTCCTTGAACTTAATTATATTATATATGGATTAGAAAGTTTATGCTGAAAGTAAGAATAATTTATTTAGCAATTTACAGTTAAAATAATTCACTAATAAGGTTAATATGGAAAGAAGTTCTCCATTATATAGTAAGTTATCTTCCAAGATCTAAGGAATATATTTGACTATTCAGATTATCCTACAAGATAATTTGAAAACCCTGGTTACAATGAGTCTGAATATTCTATAGCCTGCTAACACATCCTCTCATTGGTTGGCTGGAGCTGGGGAGACTGATAGCTAGAAAAGTTGAAAAATCTCCCCCTCTCGCACTCCCTCTCTATCACACCTTACACAGCAAACACAGTCACACTTAAACACACTGAATTCAAATCTTTTGCTAAATAATTAATTCTTGAGAAAAAAAAATAGGTCATAATCGATCCTATAGGGAAGGTTTAGACTTAGTTCTCAGGGCTTATAAAAACTGTTGTTTTAGGGCCATTATTATCTTTGTAAATAATGGAAACAAGATAATTCATCTGAAGCAAATATGTGTTAGTGCAGAGCCAAATCAGACAACTTTGCAGTTCTAAAATGATTTTTTTATATGTTGCACTTTCAAATGTTCTCTCTAGATGAGATCAAGTAAATGTATTCACTTTAAATATATGATTAATCACCTAAAAATGAAAAAGGCTTTAAGCAAAAATACCATTATATCATCATTCTATAGGTCATTTCTGAGCACAGGTCCCAATCCTTGCCGAACTACTGATTCTAATTACTTTCTCAGGTATTGTTCCTTCACGGCCTAAAAATAGAGCCTACTACCCCATCTTTAAAAAAGATATACTCCATTCCAAAATTAAAATTCCATCAGTCCATAAGACACAAAACTCTAGGCAATCTTTCTCCAAAATAAATTGCTGAATAACATCTCTCAATCAGTCAATTTATGTAATGAAGATGTGGGCATGACTCTCTATTATATCTATTTTATGCTGAAACCTCATTTTTAAAAAATAACTCACACAGGTATGACTCTTTCCTTAAGAATATTATTAAAGCAATGATAAAATGTTTAAAAATCATTTCAGCGAGAGAATAAAAATCTTGATAATTAATGACATGAGTACACAGACTTGGTATTATCTTATGGTATTATGGCCAAGAAAAGCTAAAGAAACTATAACAAAAAAATCCAAAAATCTAAAACACTAAAATTCACAAGCCAACTAACCAACTAAAAAACAAACAGAGAAATACTCTTTAAAAATGTCTGAATAGTCTATGCCAATGTTTCATTTTGACATGGGAATTGGAAACTCATGACTATCAAAAGACTGAAGTTTCTGAAAGAGAGAAAAAAAGCACAACATGTTATATATTACAGCAACTCTTTAAACAGTATCCAAAATTCTTGCAATGGCCTTTAAGTGTGCAAGATGAATTTTGTGCTTCTGTCTTGATCCATTTAACTTGTAAAAAACATAATGGGAAGTTTTCATTTCCATGCTCCATCCATCAGATGTGCTACCAACTTCAAATGACAGGTTTCCCTTTATCCAAGTCAACAGAGATGCACTTTGAACTCATTATGCTGTGGCAGACAGTCATACTGAATGTCCATACTAGCACATTACTGTAGAAAGATGAATTGAGAAATATTTTTGTAGTCTTATTTTGATTTTATCTGTGATGGACTATTCTTTTCTATTTGTCCAGCTAATACAAACACAATTCCCTATTTGCCCTTCTCCTTCTTAGGGACCTAGAAATTATGTAGGGAAGACCAGGTTGAAAAGCATATAATTCAAAGCCCTATTGTCAGAAGACCACTGGAAAGCTCATGGAGCCTTGTCCTTCTCAAGATTAATGAGCAAAATAATTGCTGGGTATCTTTCAGTTTGTCTATCTCCAGAGGATCAGCCAAGGTTCTTAGTCTATCAGTCTCCTTCCCAGCCTTCAGATAATGAATAATGTCTGTTGAATCAAGGGGTCCCCTCTTGAAGAGATGTTAATTCTGCTTTCTCCTCAGTTACAGCTGCTGTTTCTGTGGTTGTTTTATTAGGAAGGGAAATCTGTTCACCTCTGTGGATTCGGTATCAGCAGCAACTGTGGAGAAAGGAAACATATGATACTAATGGAAACCTGTTTTTAAGTTTTTTTTTTCTTTCATTTTACTGACATAGACAGAATGTATTAAATATCTATTTTCTGTCAAATAGTGCTAAAAGTTTCCATACATTACCTTGATTAATCTTCACATTAACAATAAAAAACAAAAACTAAAGAACTATGAGATGAGTACTTTTACTGTGTCTATTTTACTGATAAAGACATTGAGGTTTACGGAGGTTATATAGTTTGTACAAGGAATAGTGGTGTTCAAATCTGAACCCAGAAGACTAAAACCAGAACTTAAGAATCTGAGCAATATGCTGTACTACTAAAAGGAGTATAGTCACTGCTCTATTCATTTATGTAATTGTAGGTTTTGCTTTATTGACATTCAATAAGCCACAACTCCTTTTTTAATTTAATAATGATGAGATGGACACAATCCATCCATTCCAAAGAGAAACTTAATTCTCTTTTCAAGGTGACTTTAAAAACACTTGGATAATTTATATTTATATGTAGATTCATAATTTTACTCTAATTTTTAAAAATTCAAACAAGAAAAGCCTTGTTTACTATCTTTTAAAATGTTACCTATTAGATAGATGCTAAATGCTACATCCATTTAAATGCTCAGTTAAAAAGCAGAGCTATAACTATGTATTTCTACTTGGCTCAAATAAAAATTAACTACATATTAATAGTTTTTTCATGTTTAACATAGAACAAGAAGGATCTAGTTGAATTGATTACCAAGATAGCACTATAAAACTCTGTATATATCTATGGGGGAAAAAAAAATCTATGGTTCTGATTAATCAATTGAGGACCACGAAAGAGAGGAGTGGATGAGATAAGCTTATAGACAGCAGGGAAATTTAGAAACTAAGCCTAGTTTCCAAAAAAGAATGTTGTTTTGCTTCCTAAATGCTACTTTCTAAGATACAGTGGAAAATCTAGCACAAACCTAAAACAACGAGACGTGTTGGCCCTTGATAATTAACATGAAAAGATACAAATAATGGTATAAACTCTAAGTGAAAGAAATAACAGTATTTTTCATTTGTGGCATTTTCACAAATGTAGATGATTGCTCACCTTAAAAAATCCCTAATAGGCAATACCAACAAGAGTTTAAAAACCATCATATGCCCTGATATTTAATCATCTAGTATTCCACTTGCTTCAAGTTTACCAACAGTGACTAACTCAGGAGCAGAAATTTTCAAAAATGTTTTGATTTACTGACTGTTTTTCATTGGCTTTTTCTAGGTATCTAATGTCACATCTTGGTTTGAAATGTTCAGGTTATCCTGGAACTTCTTATGGCTCAGTCTATTACATTCACTCAAGATCTTTGCCTTCCATTCTCATTGACTGTTGATGTGATCATAAATGACACAATCTCCCTAAATGGTAATTTGTAAGCAAATAACAAATGCCTTTGAAAACTGCTTACTCTTTGACCTAGAAATTTCTAGAAATTTGTCATGGATTTGTGCACATAATTAGCTATAAGGATATTCACTGTAGCCTTATTTATATTATTTTTTAAAAACAGAAAAAATTCCTAAATCTACCATTAGGGAGTTGGTTAAATAAAATGCAGTACAATCTGTACAACAGAATCTTTTTTTTTTTTTTTTTGAGACAGAGTCTCACTCTCTTGCCTGGGGCGAGTGCCGTGACGTCAGCCTAGCTCACAGCAACCTCAAACTCCTGGGCTCAGGCAATCCTACTGTCTCAGCCTCCCAAGTAGCTGGGACTACAG
>CAUYSK010028170.1:0-17658 GCA_963575035.1 Avahi laniger | reverse complement strand
GAAATAATTGAGCATCTGGCCAGATGTCGTCATCCATTGGGAAAGCAGCAGGCTTGAGTCACTGGATTACGGGGACAATTATAAAGGATAAAGCGAGAATAATGGGACCGAGAAGGGCAGGGCTCCAGTGAAAGCATCAGCTGTTACTACGCAGCGCAGTGGGTTAATTATTGAAACAGAAAGGTTGTTCCTGATTTGGTTAGATCAAAGTAAGTGTAACATTCCTATTAGCCTAGTGTCAATGCAACATTGGATGAGTGTTAACCTTTAATGTTCCTTTTGAAATTTCTCCTATCTAAACTTTTTGTATGAGTTTGTTTTTATGTTCTGTTTGTTTGAATTAAAAGAAAGGGCACAGTAATTTCTGTAACTTATTTTTACAGTACAGGGCTATTATTATTATTATAGTATTACACTGTATTATTACATATGAGCCATTGTAGTATTGTTATTATTATTCCCATATATGTGCTGTTCATCAGGGATCTGAGTGACATACCAATCCAACTTAAAGACATTCTCGGGAACGTATCTGTAACCCGGGGAACACCTGTATTTTTAAATTAAGGTATGTACACTGATTTTTTTTAGACATAATACTATTGCACACTTAATAAACTGTAGTATATATAAACATAATTTTTATATGCACTGGGAAACCACAGAATTCGTGTGGCTCACTTTATTGTGATATTCACTGTTTTTGCAGTGGTCTGCAATGGAATCCGCAATGTCTCCGAGGTCTGCCTGTATTTTTAAGAAGGCCTAGAAATTCCAAAGATGGAGACTTTAATCTTGGCCCCAGTGGTCAGTCCGGAATGCCGTAAGCAGTACTGGAGCTATGTCTTGAGGAAGGAGTTGGAATCGAGCTCTGTGCACGG
The DNA here is from genome assembly GCA_963575035.1 of Avahi laniger. Lineage (NCBI taxonomy): Eukaryota > Metazoa > Chordata > Mammalia > Primates > Indriidae > Avahi > Avahi laniger. The sequence continues at coordinate 16,777 of CAUYSK010028170.1, read as the reverse complement.
TGGCGTGGGGGAGATCGGCATTCCTCCAGGAAGAAGCGAGAAGAACTGCCCCCAAGTACGAGCAGGAGGAGGAGGAGGAGGAAGAGGAGGAAGAGGAGCAGGAGGAGGAGTAGAAGGAGTGGAAGAAGGAGAAGGAGAACTAAAAGAAGAGGAAGAAGGAGGAGGAGGGAGAGGGGTGGAGCACAGAGAGGAAAATTCTTCAGTAGTCATTTCAAAATAGCTGACTCATTTTATCCTAATGATGGAAATTTTCCTCGTTGGGAGGGAAAAGTTGGCAAGCAGGGAGTGAGTGGAGCCCTGAACTACTTCTGAATCCTTCTCTGTGGACCCAGGAAAGGCTTGTGGGCAGCTCCGGCATGGAGACCAGGCACCGTCAGCCTTTCTTAACACCCCGGTGCTGGGGTAGCTACAAACTCCCCACTCCCTACACCTGGGAGGCTCAGCCACTGACCCCTCTGGCCCTCAGTCGCCTGAGTCCCAGAACAAGGAGTGGAATTCCAACAGGTACCCTGTGTGCTTATATGGGGAGGGAAGTCATTGAATCCAGATCTTTCTCTTTCAGCCAATGATCATAATGTTTTGTGTGAAGCTTCAAAAACTGTAGATAGTAAAACATCATTGCTCTGACCTCACCTGCTCTGGACTCCTCCTTCCATTAGAGGTATCTGGTTTATTCCTGGGGCCAAAGCAAGATGTCTTTCCAGACTTTCTAGGATATTCTTCACCCTCAACCTTCTGACAAATGTTCCATCAAAAAGAAATTGAGACATAATCGTGTAATGTTCTCTGCCGAATTTCCTCTTCGAGGGGCTGCCCATTGTTCAGCAGAGGCAGTGCAAGGAAGGGCTCAACAGTGCCGTTCACACCTTTCCAAGTGTCCCGGCCTAACGTTTAGTTCCTGGAAAAGCTGGCAGGGATCGTGTTGGCTTATGTTGTCCAGATTGACGTTGCTATTATGCTGTAAAATGTCTGCAAAAATGACGTCATATTTCATAGGAAAAAATATAATTCCTAGCTATGAAAAAGCATCTGTAGGATGTTATTCATAGTTTAATGGTGTGCATGTGATGGGAAAATGCATTCGTAGTTTTATACAATATTGCAGCCCACAGAATACTGGGCATGTAGCAATGAAAGTGGACCTCCTTGTCCATACCCTGTGCGTGTGCTGTTGAAAGGATGGTTAACAATGTTACTAAGGATGTGACACAAAACAGCCCAGTGGAGGAGCCGTTTTCTGTGCAAACATTGAGGAGGAAGTGGTCCAGCAAACCCACGTGGTCTGGGGCACACAGAAGGAGCTACAAACAGGACGCAACCAGAGTCTGTTTTTTTCTGGGCGCCCTGGTTATCATCATACCTCCAGCTTGATTTATAACAGAACCCACTGAATAACCTGTGCAAGTTATTACTTATGCATGCATGCGAACTAGCCAGGATTCTTACAGCTGTGAGTGATAGAGACATAGAAACGTAACTCAGACCGGCATAAACAAAAAAGGGAATTCATTGGCTCATGTTACTAAGACATCGGGGTTGTTTCTGGCTTTCAACATGGCTGGATCTAGTGTTTAAACTGCATTATCATCACCTCTAACCCCATCTCTCTCCCTCTTTCCCCCTCTTTCTTTCTCCACTTGACATCTCTACATATCTCTGCTTGGCCTCAGTTTTCAAACAGTTGGAGGCTCTCCGCATGGCTTCTCTGGACTCAGTTCCCCTGGCTTAACAATTGCATAGAAAGAGACAGTTGTGCCTGTTAGCCCTGGAACAAAACTCCCAGGAAGAGACAGGCCCGGCATAGCTTCCCTAGTCATCCTGTGGCTGCAGGGATAAAATACTCTCATTGGCTGGGACTGGGTCACCCACCCGCCCTGTCACCCAGGTGAAGGAGAAGGCAGAGCCAGCCATGCAGAGTAGTTTTCCACAGAATGCAGGGTTCTCTTTCTGGAATAAGCAGAGTTGGGGCCCTGGCCAAACAAAAATAAAAGGTGTTCACTACAAATGTCTGTATAAAAATGTATTTGTTTCTAATTTTGTGTTCTGGATTAAGATATTCTCGGCCAATACTATTTATTTATTTATGCTCTTTATGAAGAACTCATTGAGAAACTGTTATTTAAAAAATTGATCATACCTTACAAAGATATACAACTATTATGTACCCATAATAATTTTTAAAAATTGATCATAGACGTCACCAAGATGACTGACTAGAGGTGCCCAACACTCATCTCCTCCACAAAGAAGGATGAAAACAACAAATAAATAACTGCATTTCAAGTAGGGAGTCTAAGGGAGCACACTGGAATTCAACACTAAAGTGACCAAAACTTTCTGAAACTCAACAGCAAAAAATTAAATAATCTGATTTTAAAATGGGTAAATGTTCTGAATAGACATTTCTCAAAAGATAATATACAAATGAAAAAATGCTCAATATCACTAATCATTAGGGAAATGCAAATTAGAACCACAATGAGATATCATCTCACTCCAGTTAGAATGGCTATTATCAAGAAGACAAAAAATAACCAATGCAGACAAGGATGTGGAGAAAAGGGAATTCCTATACACTGTTGGTGGGAATGTAAATTAGTACAGGCATTATGGAAAACAGAATGAAGATTCCTCAGAAAACCAAAAATACAACTACCATGTGATCCAACAATCCCACTACTGGGTATGTATCCAAAGGAAAGGAAATCAGTATATCAAAAAAAATATCTGCACTCTCTTGTTCATTGAAGCACTTTTCACAATAGCTAAGATATGGAATCAACCAATCTCTCTCTCTCTCTCAGATATTTCAGTGGGGGAAATGTCGGGAGATGAGGCAGTTAGAGGCGGGCTGGAAGCTTTTGCAGCCAGCTTGGAGGGTCAGGAGTGAGCTGACAAGATGGGCAACCATCACTTGGAAGAGAAAACCCCGCAGAGCGTTAGTAAGGGCCTTGGGGAATTGCATTGATTGTTGTGTCCCAGAGAGAAGGTCTCAGGGTTTTGCTTGCTCCAGGTGACCTCCAATTCTAGTCTCCAAGTGTTCCATCTCCACAGGTGTCCGAGCTGACCAAGGCTGGGTGATTCAGGTCCCCAGGCACATGCAGCCAAGCTCACAGCCCCTGCTGCGTGAGCAAACGTGAGCGCAGCTCTGGTCCTCGTGTCAGAAAGCCTGTGGCTCACGTGATCCTAGTGCTGCCTTTGCTGAGATGGAAGGGACTATGGCCAGTTAGCATGAGGCTCTGGGCCACGGGGGCTGAGCTCATTCTGCTCTTCAGAGGAAGGGTCTCAAACCGAATTCCAGAGTACCAGGTGCAGGGCAGCAGGGAATGTTTTGATTTTTGTTTCGATTTTAACATGGTGTGAGGAAAAAGAACAAAATCTCAACTAAAGAAGGTGCTATGAAAGCCCATGGAAATGTGCCAGGGATCTCCTTAATGAAAAACAGGAAGCATTTTCAGGAATTTTTCAAGAAGCCTTTGTCCAAATAAAAGTGGGTTTTCAAAAACAGCACCTTTGATGGAACAGTTTGCACCAGGGACTACTGGCCTATGTTTGGGAAATGACCCCCCCTTCCCGCCGCCCACCCTATTCTTCTCCGAAGTGTGTATTCAGACGGCGTCTGTCCGGGCATGGCTGGTTTGCAGACTCAGACCCTGCGAGGTCTGGAGAGCACCCCTGCCGGCGCTGCTGTGCCCAGAGCTAACCATTTCCAGTCCGCAGCTCTGAAGGGTGACCAGCTGTCCCAGTGTGCCCTGAACCGAGGGGTTTCCAGGGCTCCTAAACTGGGGACATGCCAGGCAACTGGAATGAACTGGTCACCCTAACATGGAGCTGAGACAGAAAGGACTTCCCCATCTGCTCTCGTCCACCCCACGCCCTGGGCCCACAGGATGGCTTTATCAAAAACACTGACGTCCTGGGCTCTCAATTCCTTGGCTGTCTTAACTCCAATGAACTTCCTCTGCCAGGTTACAGCTTGCTGCTGTAGGACTTCTGGCCAAATGAGAACATGAAGCTCAAATGTAGTTTTAGCTTGTTTAAGAAAAAAATTTTTTAACAACTCAAACTGATAAATGGGATGTTTGAACATTAAATGTTTTAATTTGTGCACTGGGCTTTCATAATCAAACACTGAATTGCAATTTCATCACCAACTCAGTGGAGAATGCAGAGAGGAGAGAGGTGACAGCCTGCTGCTGCGTTGTGGGACGTCAGTGCCAGCGTCTTATTTATTACTCCTGGGCCCCTGGCTGGCTGTGTATTCTGGTAACATTTCTTGAGAGTCTTGTCCCTGGCTAAAGGCCTGGGTTTCCTTCCAATTTGTTGCTGTAATTTATGGATGAGGAGCTCCTTCCTCTGGTAGACATTGTTTGATGTGCTGTGTACAAGTGCGCGGCTTTGTTTATCGCTCAAGACTAACAAAGCGCGGCGTGTTTACCTCGCGGGAAGAAACACGGCTGCACCGACAGGGCGAAGGGAGAGAGCTCAGGACCCATTCCGCCTCCTGCCGCTCCTAAAACTCGGACTCTTCCAGCCCTGACCCTGGTTTCAAAAAAACTTCAACTATTTATCTCTTGATGTATATATGAGGGATGCTTTGTGTTATTCCCCACTGAACTTTCCATCCTTATCTTTGTCATTTCAAAAACTTGGCACTGATGAGTAAGAAGTAAGATTCCATCTTTGGGTTTGTTTTTGATGATAACAACCTGACTCTCAGAGTCTCATGCAACAGGGCAGCGTGAACGCCAGGGACGACACCGCCTTTGATTCGCATCGCGCCCTTCTCAGACTTAAAGGGGCACATGCGTCACGTGGGAGTCTTACTAAAATGTAGATTCCCATTCAGTAGGTCTGGGGGAGAGCTGGCTTCTGCGTTTCTTTACTTTTCAGGCTGAAATATATTCTATTTAAGTCTTTATTATAGATATGCGTGGACAGAAATATTAGGTGATGAATGAGAAGACTTAATTGAGATGGGTCCTTTTGTGTATGTGTCTCTTGTATCTCCATAGGTTTGCGTGCCTTTGTGCAGCAACGGATTGCAGGTCCTGCGCAGCCTGCAATCCTTCACTCTTTTTCACCACGATGATTTTTACATTGATCACTAAGCTTTCTATATGTATTCCATGGGTTAAAGACAACGCAGTGATCTTTACTTCTGGCTGAAAGAAGAAAATAATGGTTGGAATTAATAAGCCAGGTAGGAAACGACCTTCTGTGTTTTTATGCAGTTTCCCAGGGAGGCTGCTGCTGCCGGCCCAGGGACTATATTTTGAGCAGTGAAGGAGGGAGAATGACAGATGCCCAGCACTGCGGGGGCCAGGATGAAGTTAACAGTCAGAGTCTTCATAAGGCTCTAACGGAATTAAACACCTGTAATCACTCCTCAGACTATAGATTATACAACTTGTGAGCCAATTAATGCGATTTATATGTTGTTATGAGGACTAAATACAAGTAACATTGAAACTCCTTCCCTACAATTGGGGTCTATATATATTCTCTTACGCTGTCTTTTGAAAAATTTTATTTATCTTAGCGATTTTTCCAAATCCACACAGAGAAATGACATTATTGATTTACTAAAGAGTATAGTATTCCCCTTAGTTCATTTAACTGATTCTATACAAACGATACTTTAGTTTTGGAGGTCCTCAGAATGCCCTGAACATTAGCATTATCAGTGCCCAATCAGCGACAGTCGGGCACTCACTGGGCACTCTCATCTGGCCATTGCGAGGGCACCTGCGCATTGGCCTACTGTGGAAGGATCACACATATCAATGCTAATCCAGTCAGTGGATCCAAACCATACATTTCCCAAGAGGAAGTTAATGAAAGGAAAATTTTAAATAAATGTCCTTAAAGTGATGGTGATATCACTTTCTGAACAAGCTTGTGGCTTCAGCCATCTGTCTCCCTCCCTCCCCTACCAGTCTCTCTGTCTCCTTTTCTTAACAGGAAAGTTGAACCACCCCTGGTTTCAACGTTCTGATAATTCTCTGACCTGGGGCTTCAGTCCAGGCCTTTCTTCTAAGTGCCAGTCATGGATGGGGTGGTCTTAATCCAGAATCTTCTCCCAAGCAATCATGGTCTCTCTGAATTTGGACACAACCTAGAAAAACCAAAGACAAATTAGGATGTCCCACTGCGTTGTCTATCTGTGTATCAGTGGCACCGTGTCCTGATTACTGGAACTTTGTAATAGGTCTTGATGATTGGTTATGTAAGTGCTTCCAGAGGCACTGTTGGAGATCGCTTTGGCTTTTCATGCTCCTTTGTATTTGGATGTCAATTTTAGAATCAGCTCGCCAATTTCCACAAAAAAATTCCTGTGAGGGTTCTGACTGCAATTGCATCAAATCTGTAGATGAATTTAAGGAGATTTGACATCTTTACAATATCGAGCTGTCTAATCAATTAACATGTTATTTCCCACCATTTATGTAGTACTTTAAAAATTTCTCAACAGTATTTCATAGTTTTTAGTGAAGAGGTCTTACTCTTTTGTTAGATGACACTTTTGTTAGGGTTTTTGTTACATTTTTTCTTAGATATTTTATTTAAAGAAAATTAGAAATGATCTGGTTTTCTTTTATAAATTACCCTGGCTACTACCCCCCAAAGCATTGCCTTCATGATTATTTCTATTGGCTTTAAACATTTTTTTTTTACTTAAAATGAGCAATATCTTCCATGTTCTAGGCTTATTTTCCCTCCTTGAAACATGAATGCCTTGGGGACACCGGGAACCTATTTCCAGGTGTCTAACTTAGAGAGGGAAGCTTTTTGCTCCAGCTCTTTTCCTTATAATTACTTTGCTTATATTGCAGGCACTGTCTTCGTTCCTGGGGTGGATAAGGGCAGTCTTTTAACTTAAAGGCAATGACCTTCCTGGCAAAAGACCAAATGCTGACTAACGTTAATACTTTACAATAGTTCTCCTGAATGTCATTTAAAAGTGAAGAGTACAGCCTGAGCAAGAGTGAGGCAGAAGTTGGAGGTTGCTGCAAGCTATGTTGCCGCCACTGTGCACTAGCCCTGGGGAACGAGACCTTGTGTGGAACCCACTGCAAAGAGATGCTCTTTTCCATTTAGAGATCTTATTCTTTAAAATTAATAAGCCCAGGCCCTAACTTTCCGGCACCTGCAAAGGGGGCCGCTCCCTGGAGATCCGGGGGCCTCAGAGGCTAAGGAGACAGTCAGGTGGAGACTGGGGCCAGGCGCGGGGGTGTGCGGGCCAAGAGGGGAGACTCGTGCTGAGCCCTGAGGGAGGCAACATGCAGTGGGCGGAGGGGCTTGGCCACCCTGGAGGCCCTGGCTTGGGTCCTTCTCGCAACGAGGCCTCCACGGGGTTAGGTGGGGAGGGACATGGTCCTCTTTCGGCTCTCCCAGGCTGACTCTGCCACTTAGTGGGTGATGGGCTGAAAATGAGCAGAAGTGGGAGTAGGAAGTCCCTCTGCAAGGCTTCTGCGGACACATGGGGACCTGGAGTAAGGCGGGAGGGGGCACGAATGGGTTGTTTTGCAGGTGCGCCTGGGGCTGGAGTGATGGGGAAGGCAGGGGAGAAGGGGGACGCACAGTGACCCTGAACTCCCGGGCTCAGCACGGGTACATGGCTGCCCTCCACGGTCAGATGAGGTCCATGCAGATGGGAAGTTCCCGGGAGCGCAGGGAGCTGTTAGGGACTGTAGGATGAGAAGTGGCCCCAGGAGATGTCCACACCTTCATCCCTGGAACCTGGGAATGTTATCTTATAGGGCCAGGAAGAGCCTTTGCAGATGTGATCAAGGATCTTGAGACAGGGAGATTATCCTGGGGTATCCAGGTGGGCCCTAAACACCATCACGAGTGTCCTTAGACAAGGGAGGTGGAGGGGGATTTGACGCACAGAGAGGGCAACGTGAAGGGGGACAGAGGGGCCGTTTGAAGGTGCCGGGCTGGAAGATTGGCCTGATGTGGCCACAAGTGAAGGAGCACCGGCAGCTGGGAGAGGAAAGGGATGAGTCTCCCCTCCAGCCTCCCAGGGGGGTGGGGAACATGGCCCTGCAGGCACCTTGATTCCTGCCTGTTGACGCTGATACTGGACCACCGGCCTCCAGAATTATGAGAGAATTTCTTTACTTTTATGCCGCCAAATTCGTGGTAATTTGTGACGGTGCCACTGGCACTAATGCTAATACAAAGGGACGAGGCCCATTGAGGTCACTGAGGACTGAAATAAAGGTGCTAAAACCCCGACAGACTAACGGGCCCTCCTTTGGCTAAACCCCGGCATGTTAGAGTTCCCGGCCACGGCAGGAGGGGAGGATGGTCACGTCCCGTGTGCTTGCGCCCCTCCCCTTTCTAATCATTACCAGATTTTATCAAAGGCCAGTCCAGAGAACAAAAGGCTGGAAGGCCCCTCCGCTTCCTTCATCCGACCCCAGCGCTTCCCTCCTGTTTTTATGGTCCGACATGACAGCTATTTCAGACCACAAAGAGTTTCTCCTTAATAAACTAATGCCAGCTGCAGACTGGTTCTGGCCTGTCTACACTCCAGGGACTCAGGCCCTGCATTTCATCTTTTTATGTATAAGACCTAAGTATAACGCATTTAAATGTAAAACCTCCACCCCAAGGTGATCATGGGACATATGTTACGTACATGTGAACTTAATATGGATGCACGTGGGTCTCCCTCATGACTATTCATAGCTCCTCTTGTGACCTGTTGAATATGTATATGATCAACCCCTTCAGCACAAATTCCTGTCTTACCCTCCCTCTCCTAACGTGGCTTCCTTCTTAGCCCATCAGGATGGCCAGACTGCAGGTTTCAACCTTTTATAAGAAATAAAGCCTCCTTTCTAAATTTACAGACTTTGTGACTTTCGGTTGACATCACCCAGGGAAAGAGCCTGTGTAGTTAGAGGTGGCCAAGGATGGAGGCCTGGGGAAGTCCCACGGAAGAAGGGGAGGTCTCAAGGAAAAACTGGATGATCCAGAGAAGTACATGGAAGTGACGTGAACATCTGTGCAGTTATGATGCTGCTCTCATTTCTATTTCCTATTTTGCCCCCTGAGCCATTGAATTGCAAAGAGAAATCAAGGAATGATGACTTCCTCCCACCTTTGGTGAGCCCGCTGTGATAACTCTTTGCTTGGGAGAGCTTGGTGCAGGGAAGTAATTTTCATGTTTGCAAAAAATTGATGCTTTGCATCTTTTCTCTTTTGGTGTAAACATTTTAATACATATGGAAACCGGGTCATTACCATATCTTAACAATCCAGCAGTGTAGGCAGTTCTCAAATTATCAATAGGGTGTGTCTCAAAAGCCTGTTTTTATGTCATTTGTTCTGACTTAGTCTTTTCTGTATAAGCACAGTACCAGGAGCAAATGTAGTTGCAAAGAAATGGATGGATAAAGTAAAACTGCGTAAAAGACGTTTTTAACTTTCAAAACTGGAACATAGATGCATATGTTTTCTAAAACAGTAATTATAAATGAGGCAATTCATTTTAAAGCCTCTACTTTTCTTGGGCTTTTACCAGAGACTTTGCCTTGCAAACTCTTTAATATACTGCGAGGAGAGAAAGCAGGAAAATGCACTGGGAAACTCGGCAGTCCTGAAAATAAGCCCCTGACCTGGGCTTTCAATAGGATGACAGCCACACACTGAAAGATAAACCCTTATACAATTTTTGAATTGTAAATAAGAAATGGCTAGTGGAAGAGATATCTGAGGAAGCAAATGTTCTGTAGCCTCAAATTACATGAGAATCGAGACTCGTGCCAGCCTCTCCCACCACTTGCTGCTGCCAGAGCAATTTGACACCTTGACACCGGGACCCAACCCCAGGTCGCAGCCTGGAAACCCTGTTCTCACTTTTTTCTATCCTCTCAAAACTTCTGTTAGACAATGTATTGCATTCCTTCTTCCAGAAGTTACCTGAGTCAGTTCTTTTCCCCTCCGGAGAGCAGAGCTGGCCTTTGCATTCCCTCCAACGGTGCTCTGCACCAGCAGTTCAGGCCTGGCCGGTCTCTCCTTCCCATCTCCTCTCAGCTACCCTCTTCTGCATGTTCCAGTGAGACAAACTCATCTACAGATGATAGAAATCCAATCAGCCATTACTGTCGGAGGGAGGGATTGCCTGGGGCAGGATGGGGGATAATGGAAATGCTCCCTATTTCGCTTTCGGTGGCGATCACAGGTATACACTTAGAGAAAAATTTATTATCTGTTTATGATCTATATGCTTTATTTTCTATGAGTTAAATCTCATAAATATATATGAACCTGAGAAGCACTCTGTAAGTTCCATGAAATTATTTTTGCCTTTACCATTAGGTCTCCAAAAATGTACAGCTTAAAGGATCTTTCCTTCCAGTGGTCTACGATGATCTAATACAGCGATCTCCAACCTTTTTGGCACCAGGGACCGTTTTCATGGAAGGTATCTATCACGAGCTGGGGGTGGGTGGGGGATGGTTTTGGGATGATTCAAGCACATTACATTTATTGCGCACTTTATTTCTATTATTACTACATTGTAGTATATAGTGAAATAATTATACAACTCACCATAGGTTGGGGACCCCTGGTCTAATATCTTTTAGATTAACACCTGCTATAAGATGATGTTCATGATTCTGCTAAAATACTGGCAACCTCCCTACTGTCATTAGGGCTAAAAAGAATCCGTGGACTTAAAAGATGTATAAATAGCAGAATGTAAAACATCTTGATATTTGAAAAAAAAATCTAGATAGTGATCATGGTAGACCAAACACCTGAGTACCTTTCAGTCGCATACAGTAGTAGGTTCTGCTAATCTTACAGCCGTATCCACGTCACTCAGCCAGTGTCCCTCGTGTTGCTGAGAAGGTATGGCCCTGCGGCTGGCCAGGCGGCGCTCTCTGGCCTGAGGCAGTACTACGGGTGGATTAGAACCAACCTTCAATTTCCTCTCCCTCCACGGGTGCCCTGGGACTCAGGAGGGGGCGCACCTCAGGGAGCTAGCTTCCCACCTGACTTAGAGACTTGGCACAATGTCCTTTCACATCAGCCTTCTGTTCAGGATTTCAGCAAACATGGAAAAGAAAACCTGTTCTCTGTGGCGTGTTGAACAATCAAAGTCACCATCCCAGAAGGACAGGCAGAAAGAGTCAACATAAGAGAGATGATACTGGTCATCAAGGAAAATAACTTGTTGGCCGCAGTGGGGGCCTGCAGAGCCCTGCAGTGGGAGACCCAGGAAGGCTGTGGCTGCGAGTTTTCCCAGGACCAGGTAGCCCCTGGTGCTGGGGGCCGAGGGACGGCCACCACTGGGGAGCCTTCCCCACATATGCAGGATCTTTAGTTTATTCATAATATGGTGCTTGAACCTAAGCATTTTGTTTTCTGGAATGTATCTGGACAACATTAACTCTGCTTTTCTGAGGCCGGGATGAAACAGCTCTTCCCTTGCTATGATTCTACATTCCTCGGAACGAGATGCGTTAGATATTCTAACTGGACAAGCCACAACGTCACTGTGAACGGTCGGTAGACACCCTGGTCATCCACCAGTGTCTGGAGTTTGGTTTCTGTGCCAGTCTGCAGAGTCTCGGCAACTCCCATTTCTGGGTGTGTATGGAGGATTCCCAGTCTAGAATGTTCTGCCCCCTCCCACTCATGAGGCCTGTGTTTCAGTCTCTCCCTCAGCCATCTCTCTTTTCGATTTAATAGTGACCAATTTAAATAAAAAGCCTAACACAAAAATCAAGCAAATATGTTTAATTTTTTAAAATAACTGATGGCAAAATAAAATATTTACATCACATCATACTGTGTAAACATGTAAGGTCTCTGTACAAAGAAATATACATGCAAAATAATGTAAAAATTTAACTGAAATAAAAGAAACAATACACAAATAAAAGTTATGAGGTTACGATACACATCCAGTTTTGAATTCATTTTCTTTTAAAAAGTTTCTGTACAATTTTACAAGAAGAAACAAACAAAAACCCAACAAAAGAATAAATAAAATACATTGGAAGCTGCAAAGCTTAACTATGCCAGTTTATGGCTCAAGACCCAGGTGTCTGGCTGGCTTGGGAAGCAGGCTGGTCTCTTTTTTAGTGTACTTCACATAACAAAGATAAAAAGACATCCAGAAAACTTCAAGCGTGCCCAGAAACCCAGCCTCTCATGTTGAAGGGACTCCCCACGCCGGTGTGATTTCTGCCACAGTGACTCGGGCATTGGGTACCAGCCTCAGGGCGGCCAGTGCTTAATTGGCTTATATTTCTTACCAAAAGCTCAAAATCCAGCCAATTTTTTATACAGAAAGTTGAATGTCAAAAAGTCTAAAAAGTAGTAAATGTCCAGACTGATTTTGGGAAAAAAATAATACTTTGGCATTCTGAATAATAGCATAATAAATTTTAAAACATTACCCTATTATCCAGTTTTATATTCAGAGTATGAAATAACTTTTTACAGTCCTTAAAACCGACAAATTTCACGAAGAGTTCAGTCTCCTTGAACAGATGGCACAGGGCTACGGCCCACCCTCCCCGCCCCCCGACCCCAACACACACACAAAACCATAAAGCTCACTGTACGAAGTATGTGCTTTTTCTATATATTTATTACAGGTACAACAGAGGTCTTCATAAATAGTTGCATAAAATGTTAAAGCCACAACATTGCACATGATATGAAATAAAACCGAAAAAACCCCAATGAGTGCATTTACAGTATTTTCATCTGACTGTATACTGCTCAACAATCTGACTGACGGCTGGAGGAGGGTGGAGGAGAGGCCGCAGGGCAAGACCCAACCTGAAGTCTGCATTTGACGGACAGACGCTCAGACCTCCAGAGGAAGCCTAGGGCGGGTGGGGGAGGGAGGTGGGAAATGACAGACCGAAGGCAGGAACAGTCTTGTATATACAAGTAAGGCCTACATTTCATCAGAGCAAAACAATTCATTCTATTTTATGCAAAAGTTTGAGGTTGAATGCATGTTTCGGAAGCCAAGTCTGGCTGGCGTCCGGGTGAGACGCATGCAGACGAGGTGGCTGGGAAAGCTTGGCGCCGGGGGGACACCGAGCCCTAGATGAGGCCATGGCCGCCACCTGCATGCGTCCTCCCCAGAGATGCACAGTATCTTTGTTTTGTTCGTTAACACCAGTGGTTGAACATAGGCATTTTGTTTCCTTGAACAAATCTTGAAAATGTTAAATTTGCAAAATTCTATTCGTGTTTGTTTAAAAAAGTATCTTTTTATTTTTTTGCAGAAACCTGAATAAAATACTGTGATACAGCAATGTGATCTCTGCCTCTGGCAGAGTGTAACTGAAGGTCCTCCACCCCAGCGCAGCTCGCAGCTCTGAGTCCAAGCACTGCTGAGCACAGCTCACTTGGAATGCAATTTCACACGACGAACAGACCGGCAGCTGATCAGTTATGTTTGTTTGTTTTCTCTTCAAAATTCAAATCAACAGCTGATTGGCAGGTGAAAGAGAATGAGAAAGAACTTCAGGACAGGTCAAACTCGAGGCAGAAGCCTGCTCTGTAGGAAGTTTTTAATGCTACGAATAGGTCGAACATCATTCTGGTGTTTGCGCCGCTCAATGAAGGAAGTCAGTCTGGACGTATCGAGGACGTCTGCGCTTTTGCCGGTGCCAGTGCCCACCTGCAGCCACTGCTCCTGGAGCGCCAGCGCAGCCGAGGGACGCTTGGCAGGGTCCTCCTGCAGGAGGAAACACACGAACTCCTTGGCCTTCTGGCTCACTCCTTTAAAGTAGTCATCTGGGAAACTAAAGTCTAATCGGCAAATGTTCAGGCAGGTCTCTTCCACGCTGTCGTCCAGGAAGGGGGACACGCCGCTCAGAAGTACGTATGTGAGCACTCCAACACTCCAGGTATCTGAGGTCAGGGAGACAGGGTTCCCAAGGATGATTTCGGGGGCTGCAAATTCGGGGTTCCCCAGTAGCTGGTGGATGTAGTAGGTCGTGTTGAGTTGGACAGCATCTCCAAAGTCAGCCAGTTTAATGGTTGGCTTGGCTAAACTCTGATCCACCAGGATGTTCTCAGGCTAGAACACAGGACAAGACAACCGTCATTTCCAAACCACCCCAGTCTTAAGCTACTGTGATGGTCCTCGGGAACCTATGGGGAGGTAGAAAGAACGTCAGCTAACACAAACTGCTCACGTGCAAAGCGGGATGAGCCACACGCGCAGGCCCAGGGTGAGGAGAAGGAAAGTATAATGGGGCGCTGCCCTAGCTCAGCGCGCTGCAGCACTCTCTGGAAGTCTCACTGCCGAGCAGACAAGTAAACAAGGCTGCTTTGTGGAGCTGGGTGTTCGTTTTTCCTCCCAGAACTAAGAGGAAAACTCTCTTCCTTGTCTAAGTTACTGCAGAAGCAGCCATACCCACTGAGCGAAACAGGAACTTTCAGAAAGTCTCATGAAAGGCTGGAGGATCTCCAGTGTCTAGCCAGTGTTTTACAGGCTGTGTGCATCGCTGACTGCAAACTCTTGGGAACAGAGATTAGGAATCAGTGTTCCACTCCCTGCCCCCTTCACATCTCCCTAGTCCCTGGGGGCTCCTGGCCTGGCTGCAGAGGACAGGGTAAGAGGGGCTTGCACATCCTGTGTGGCCAAGCTGGGTGTGCTCAGACCCTCCCTGGTCTCCCAGGCCCCGCCAACCTTTAGGTCCAGGTGTGCTATCCTGCAGTTGTGAAGGTATCGGACAGCTTCCAGAACCTCCCCCAGGTGCGCTCTGATCTTCCCTTCGGTGAGGCTTCCCCATCGCACCACGCAGTCTAGGAGACGACCTTGGTCAGCCCTGCAGAGGTAGGAATGAGCGCTTCAACGTACAGCCCTGTTTGGGCCACTAAGAAATAAACATGTAGGACTTGTCCGCATCGTGAATGTTTTACTGGCGTTCCAGGATTGTATTAATACCTCTACCAGGAGGCAGGAGTAGATAAGGAGGAGACTTCAGTGCAGCTTTACTGTGCAGATGCAATTGGGGAACATGGCATCGCAATCTCAGGGGGACCGGCTGGCAGAGAGGCGCAGTCAGGGTCCAACCCCTGCCCCTGAGATGGCGGGGCCGAGCCACCCGGTGGTGCCAGGCCACAGCGCATATGCTGCAAGTATCTGCTAAAGAAGGCAGACACTCGGCCCACCTCCCTGAGCCTTAGTTTCCTCATCTGCAAAACGGGCCACGGGAAGATAATGTGAGCAAAGAGCCAGAGGATAAGGCAGCGCAGCAAGCGCTTAATGCTGGACTCAAAAGCCTTTCTACTCTGAAATCACTTTAATATTTAAAGAACACTTACACAGCACTGCCGTGTGCCGGGGACTAAAGGCTTTCTATCAATGCACTTAATCCTCATGACTCTGTGAGAAGAAGGCTTTGTTGTGCCCATTTTATAGATGAACTAGTAAGCATCTGGCAGCAATCTGTTATGAAAATCAATCCTGTTGACAGTATGTTGCAGCCAAACCACGCAGTTTCCCAGTGAAAAGAAATAACAGGACGGTTGAAAGCACTGAAATTTGAGTCCAGAAACAAAGGCCTTGCAGGGAACTTTTGACAAGGACTTGAGTGACAGTTCTAGTTTAAAAATGCCCAGGGAAGATGAGCAGTAGCTATTGGTTCTCGGTAGCCAGAAAGAAGCCCTCCCAGGTCCTGTGGCCCCCGGGACGCTGGCTTACATATGCTTCATTTCAGCCCCACAACTACCCTCCAAAGTCGGTGTGATTTTAAGGGACACCCAACCTGAGAGATGAGGGGAGAGCAGGGCCTGGGACCAGGCTGGGTCTGACCAGGCCAGAGTCCGCCGCCTTCCTCTCTGTACACGCCTCAGCCTTGCGGAGGGCCCTGCCACACCCGCACCTGCCATTCCACGTGCTTTCTATTCCAGGCAGAGGGGCTGGAAAACATGCCCCCCAGGTCCTTCAAAACCGGGGGGTCTCTGGGTTGGCGGAGAACCAGCAGAGCCGTAGCACAGCCTGGGCGTGTCTGGGCGAGTCGGGCGCCTGCCCGTCGGGCAGCCCCTGCGGAGGACCACACTTCTTCCTGCCACTACCGGAGGGGTCTAAAACTGCGGTCTCCCATAGTAAATACTTTTTAAGAGTTCTGTGAATTCTAAAAACCCAGTTTCGATTCTTCTTGGAGAACCAACCCAGACAAGAAAACCACTTGAAGTTGAGGCCGAGGGCCACAGAGAGGGGAGGAGGCCAGGCGTACGCACATTTCTAAAACCAGCACGTAACTGGTGGGGGTCTCAAAGGTGTCGAGCAGGCCGACGAGCAGGGGGTGCTGGAGGTTCTGCAGGATGCCGAGCTCATGGGTGACCTGGTCACGCTTCATCAACTTCTTGTTCACAAACTTAGTGGCCACTGCTCGTTTGGTTCCTTTCTGATCACATTTCTTAACGACAGAGAATCTGCCCCTGTAAAACATGTCACGAAGGCAATTTTCAGAGGACTCTGACAGGTCAAGGAGAAAGACTCCGTTACCCTAAATGGACTGGATAGGGGGCCACCTCTGCTGTGTGGTGACCCAACCCCTGTTGCCAGGCCCTGCTTCCCTGGCTGTTCTGTGTGGGGGCCGTGGTGCCACAGTGGCCCCCAAATCCTGTCTTGTCCCTCAGCCACGTGACTCGCCAGCCTCCCTCTGGGGCAGCCTCGATCTCCTCCTATCTGTGTCTGGGCAGGCCTCGCACTGGGGCTGCCACTGGCCAGCGGACGTGGCAAAAGTGATGGAGCGAGGCCTCTGTGCCT